>PITA01013665.1:0-56675 GCA_004023965.1 Spilogale gracilis | reverse complement strand
ACTTTCAATCTGGAAGTGTCTTTTGATTCAAGATGAGTCTCTTGTAGACAGCATATGGATGGGTCCTGTCGTTTTATCCAGTCTGCAACCCTGTGTCTTTTTATTGGAGCGTTTAGTCCGTTCACATTGAGGGTGATTATTGATAGATATGTTTGTATTGACATCATGTTGCCTATGGAGTTCATGTTTCTATAATTTAAGATATATAACCTTTTCAAGCCTTAGTTTCCCTATCTCTGTATCTGGAATAATAATTGTTCCCCTTCATATGGTTGTTGTGGGAATTCAATAAGACCATTCATGTAAAATGCTCAGCATAGTATTTGGCATCTAGAAAACATTGAATAATTGCTGGTATAATTAAGAATCATTAGCCATTTCCTTATAGAATCTATAAGAAGGAAATGGTGACATTTAACTAAAGAACTTGAGTGACTTGAATATATTAAGAAATTGTATGTTTATAGATAATATATATATATGATCTCTGATTTGAGGAATTTGAGAGGGAGGGCGGGGGGGTGGTAGGGGGAAGGAAGGGAAAAAAGGAAACAAGATAGGATAGGGAGGGAGACGAACCATAAGAGACTCTTAATCTCAGGGAACAAATTGAGGGTTGCTGGGAGGTGGGAGGAAAGAGTAGGGTGGCTGGGTTATGGAAAAAATAAAAATTAATTTTAAAAAAAACTGAGCATTTACCTCAAAGAGCATAAGTAACCCTATGGAAACTAGGATACAAGTAACTGGGAGATTCTAGTTTTCTTCCTTTCTAACACAGTAAAAGCTTCTGAAGAAAATTAGTTCACATATAAAAAACAAAGAAGCTACAACCTAAATAGACATCTTCCTAAAGAAGACAGACAGATGGCCAGCAGATACATGAAAAGGTGCTCAACATCACTTATTACCGGGGACATACAAATCAAAACCACCATGAGATGTTACCTCACTCCTGTCAGAATGGCCGGAATGGCCTTTCTTATCAGAAAAACGAGAAAAAAGAGGTATTGGCAAGGATGTGGCAAAATGGGAATCCTTGTGCATTGCTGGCAAGGATGCAAACAGATGCAGCCACCGTGGCAAAAGGTATGGAAGCTCCTCAAAAAATTAAAAATAGAATACCATATGATCCAGTAATTCCACTACTGGGTATTTACTCAAAGAAAATGAATACACTAATCCAAAAAGATACTGTCACCCCTATGTTTGCTGCAGAATAATTTACAACAGCCAAGATATGGAAGCAATCCAAGCGTTCACTGATACAGGGCTAGGTAAAGAAGGTGTGCTATATGTATATACACACATACACAGACACCATGGACTGTTATTCAGCCGTAAAAATTAATGAGATCTTGCCATTTGCAACAACGTGAATGGAGCTGGAGGGTATTTGGCTAAGTGAAACTAGTCACACAGCGGAAGACAAATACCATGAGATTTCACTTACGTGTGGGAACTAAAAAAAACAAAGCAAATGAACAAACAAAACGACTCATAAATACGTGGAACAAAGTGGTTGTTCCCAGAGGGGAGGGAGGAGGGAAACAAAGGGAATTGAGAGGTACAAACTTCCAACAAATAATTCACCAAGATAAAAAGTACAGCATAGGAAATATAGTCAATAACATTATAATAACATGATCTGATGACAGATGGTGACTACACAGATCATAGTGAACACTGAGTAATCTACAGAGTCATTGCATCAGTGTTGTACACCTGAAGTTAATGCTGTATGTCCATTATACTTCAACAATAAAAAAATAAAAAATAATAAAATCTAAGAGCTACGATTTTCTATGTTCGTCTAATTTATAATTATTACATTTGTAATACTATCGTGAATGATGATCATAGTAGTAATATTAAAATTAATTTACAAAATTAAATTCAAGCAAAAGTGTTAAAAGAAAAAGGAAACTACAATAAAAAATACAATCCACGATGAGATTATAATGGTCTTTATGCAGAAAATGGTTATATCAAAATTCATTACACACAGTGTAGGAAATGCAAAGAAAAGTAGACTAAAACCTAATAATAGGAGACTTACTATCACAATATCAGTCCATGGGAAATCAATTTAGAAAAAAACACTTCAGAATGTTGCATTTCAATTACACAACTGATGAGCATGAACATGATAGATATGTAGAACTTTACTATCCTAATAAAAATAATGAACCTGCTTTACTAGAATTCATGGAATATTTATAAAATTCTGAACATAAATCAAACAAAAAGAAAGTAGAAATAGTGCCACACATGTTATCTGACTATGACCTCCAGTGATATTAAACTGTAAATAAAGAGGAAGAAGAGGAGAGAAGGACAAGGAGAGGAAGAAAGTCAATCTCATGAAAATTAAGAGATTTACTTTTAATCAACACTTGCATCAAAGAAAATCAAAACTAAAATTTCAAAATATCTGCAAAATAATGATACATTATGTATTTTTAAAAAATGGATAAAGCTAGGGCTCCTAGGTGGCTCAGTTGGTTGAGCTACTGCCTTTGGCTCAGGTCATGATCCCGGAGACCTGGGATCGAGTCCCACATCGGGCTCCAAGGTGGGTGGGAAGCCTGCTTCTCCCTCTCTCACTCCCCCTGCTTGTGTTCCCTCTCTGGCTGTGTTTCTCTCTCTGTCAAATAAATAAAATCTTTAAAAGAAAAGAAAAAAAAAAAGAGAGAGAGAGAGCCTTAAGATCATTTAAACAAAACTTGTAGATTTTAGGTTACCACTGTTGTCAGTGGCAATTTTTTTTTTTTTCCTCAGAGCTTCTCTCTCTGGCTGCACTGATTATCTCATGGTCATAACAATCACTGGACTACATTTCTTAAGTGATTTTATCCTAAATATAGAATTCTCTAATAGGGGCTAAATTTTAACATCAGCAGGGATTGATATGCTAAGTATATTCTCATGCCCCCAACCATCCCCAAAACTACTGGTCCAATAAATTCCACCAATTTAGCCTAATTAAAGCTAAAAAAGTGTCGTGTGTTCTTTAAATGTCAGTCAATTTTGAGGTAATTATACCTGAAAGCAGGAATCCATCAGGGTCCCTTTTTTTATAATTAAATTCAGATGGGAAGTGAAGGAGTCAGGGGATATTTGCAGATAATTAGTTCCATTCCTATCTTCCTTCACGGTTTATTGACAGAAAAAGGTGCATTTTTTGAAAGATACAGAAAGATGTTTTTGTGTTTCTCATCCCCATTCCATTTTGCCAACTGGGTCAATTTTATCATAAATTTATAAGGAACTGAGATTTCAATCTGAAGAAAGCAAACACAACCTAAAATATAAGAACCAAGCTGACATCTGTAGAATGCTTTATAGCTCTCATAGCACTGCCACAGATACCATCTCACATCATTCTCATACTAGTTCCCGAGGTAACATGTTCATCACAGAAAAAGAAATCAAAGATTAGAGATTGAATAAGATCAGAATATGCCACCTCAAAAATAACTCACTCTGTCCTAAGGATTATTTTGGGCTGAAGACAATTAAGAAACATCATACACAGGAGAAACCCTCTGCCCTCCCCCTTTCTTGGTAAAAGCAAAGCATAAATTTGCCTTTGTGAAGGTATCTTCCTTCCCTTCTCCATACCAGGAAGAGAATGGCTCTTAATCACCAGGGATGGCTTTTATCACTAGAGATAGCACCCTTGAGTCTGTATAACAAATCTTACTAAAATAACCTTTGTCTTCCATTAGTTTCCCCCATATATTTACCTTCCCATAATTAACCACCTCTAGAAGCTCAAATCCCTTCTCCTTTGTCTTATGACTTCTTCACAATTTATTGCCCTTTATTTAAAGGCATGTAAGCTCTCAAACCTAACCATTTCTTTGAGTTTCCACTTCTTTTCTGTGAAGTTCCAATAAACATGCAGAAAAAAAATATTTTCTTCTATTAACCTGTCAGTTTAATTCACAAGCCCTAGTCACTAAACTTAACAGGATAGAGAAATTTATTTTCCTTCCCTGCAAGAACCAAAAAACTTTCTATAAAACTGTACCTCAACCATAACTATGCAAATTTACTGTATACACAATTACTTTCTCCCGACATACCTATAGCAGACATCATTACTTCATCAAGGTGTTCTTTCTTGCTGAGGTCAAACATTCCCAAATCCTTCTCAACACAGTTTCCATGAAACGACTTTGCTGTGCCTGTGCTATAACTTCCTAATAATATGTCCACAGTATGTTGGTAGTTTTCTCCCTTTGCTCCAGGAGGAACCCTCCCTGACAAAAGAAAGTATCTCTGAATCTCTTTCTTTGAGATTCATTATCCTTATCACTTTATTCTAAAGAATTTCTAGGATTTTTTAAAATGCTTCCTAATAATCTGGTGATACCTTCCACAGTCTCTCACTCAGAATCTGTAACAAACCCTTTTCCATAGGACTGGCATGAGGCAAATTCCTGAGCTACCTCTCTTTGAAAAAAATCATCCCTTATCTTGGCTGGCCATTCTCGGTGTTAGCCAGAGTACACTCTCTTGCTTTCTGGAGAAAGCTAATGTGGCCCAACAAAGACTCCTCACAGATAGAATTCTCTCTTGAGGGCGTATCAAGAGATCAATGCATATTGCACACATAATATACATGTCAAGGTATACCAATTAACCAGTCTCAACATCTACCTCTTTGTTGTTACACCAATTTCCTCAGTACAGAAAAATATAAGAACTGAGGGGAAAAAAGTGAATCAGAACTAGAAACTATTGAATGGTTGCTTACTATAAAAATTGTTTTATCTTTACATACATTACATCAAAAGGTCAAATTAAGTTCATATAACTTTTCCAGTAATTTTTATATGTTCTGATTACAGCTTTTATCCAGTACAGCTTTTATCCAATGAGTCCAAATAAAGTTGGCCAATACTGCCAAATTTTCTTCAGCATCAAGATTACACGGGCTGAACACAAAATTTGAGAAAATGAGGCAGTTGATTATCATTTTTATTGACCAGCATCTTCCAGAGATCACATACTGAGTTTGCTGCAAGTTCCAGAAAAGGCTTGTAATTTCAGTGTTGTTGAAATAGAGGGGGACAAAATGATATAGTAAAAGAGAGCAAATCACCACTCTGTCCTCCTCCTTAAAAGTATCTAGGGTGCACCTGGGTGGCTCAGTCAGTTAAGCCTCTAACTCTTGATTTCAGCTCAGATCACCATCTCAGGCTCATGACTGCAGGGTTGTGAGATCAAGAGCCTGCATCAGGCTCCACACGGGCTCAGTAGGGAATTTGCTTCTTTCCCTCTCCCACTGCCCCCCTCATGTTCTCGTGTGTGTGTGTGTGTGTGTGTGTGTGTGTGTGCGCGCACACGTGGACACTCACACAAGCACACACTCTCTCTCAAGTAAACAAATAAATATATATATAATTTTTAAGTATCTTTTTAGGGCTTCATTCACCTAGGACCTTATCTCTGATAGTCAATGATATAAGAAAATTTGTGATACGTTAATGGCTTATAATACCTTTTTGCCATGTAAAATACATGTATTTTACGGGCACCTGGGTGGCTCAGTCAGTTAAGGAATGGACTGTTGATTTTGCCTCAGGTCATGAACTGAAACCCCATGTGAGGCTCAGGACTCAGCGCTCAGTCTGCTGGAGATCATAGGATTGCTAAACTACGCTTTAGGATCAATTAAATGTTCCCAAACATGGTTGAATATTCAGAAGTGCTCAGAAGTTTGATTTTAATTTCAGGATATTTTTTTTTTGGTCATAGACTAGCACAAAAAGAAAAAGCACATAGTAAATAAAAAGAATTCAATCCCTATAGATGCTTAAAAGTTTTAAGTGCAACTAAACAGTACACTTACAGAATCCAAAGGGAATTTATCTTGACTTTCATCTTTACATATCATTAGTTTCCTCCTTTAAAAACTGGGCTTCTTCAGATAGAAGAATTGACCCTGAGTTGTGAGCCTCATGGGCTTAAGCTTCCTTGTCTTCTTAACCTAAGGGTTACTTAACTTTAACCGTAACTCTATTATAACTTGCTTAATAGAGGTACAATAGATGCTCATTATTCATGTTGATAATGATGTAAATAATCACAATAATCTAGACCAGAGTTCAAAAAACTATGGACCCAAATCCATTCCACTGCCCACTTCCACTGTCAGATTATTTATAGCTGCTTTCGTGCCATAAGAGCAGAGTTGAATCGTCGGGACAGAAATCATAAAGCCTAGAAGACATAGCATATTTGCCCTCTGGTTCTTTATAGAAAAAGTTTAACAACTCTTGATCTAAAAGATCCCTTAGGAGTCATTGTATAGATGATCATTGTTACAAACAGTTTTCATATATAAGATGTCAAAATATAAAAATGTTCTTCAGAATGTGGTGTTTTCTTGTAAATTCATCAAGTCTTAGCTTCATCCTTCCCCTTGTGTCTGAGGCCTTGATGATCTTTTTCTTATCTGACTCCCCTCTGTATCTGTGACTATTCACAGGAGAAGCGGGACCTATGCCACCATAGGTTTTTCTGCCTTAGTAACCACAATATAATGAATATTTAGGGAAAGACAATGGTTAAAAGATTCTAATAATGCATTAGAAGAAAACCAAGAACCACAAGTAAGCTTTCATTCTCATTTTAGTTGAGGTATTTGACATAGCCTGTTAAGCAACCCTCTAGGACATACCTAAAGGCCGTTACTTTAAAAACTGAATTAATAAAAAAAGAAATATGATATGCAGTGCAGTTATGATCAAAAAAGCTTGCATCTCTGCCTTAATTAACATGTCTCAGCCAAATGAATGACAGTGGAACTAGAATAATACAAAACAGCCAAAAATGGTTTGCTTAGAATTTCACAGTCAAATGCTGGACCAAGTAAAGGATAACAAACATTGTCTCACAAGAAATCTTATCGCTAATGCACAGCAATTTTCCACATGATATTTTCAAGTTATATATATATATATATATATATATATATGTATGTATATATATATATATTGATTTTTATGGAGTTAATAAATAGGTTTTCTTCTTTCCTCTGCAGTTGTTGTTCTGACATATAATGAGAATGATGGAAATTATCTTTCTTCTCTCAGAAAAGTTGGGGATTGGGGTGCCTGTGTGGCTCAGTGGTTAAGCCTCTGCCTTCAGCTCAGGTCATGATCCCGGAGTCCCGGGATCCAGCCCTGTGTTGGGCTGCCTGCTTGGCAGGAAGCCTGCTTTTCCCTCTCTCACTCCTGCTGCTTGTATTCCCTCTCTGGCTGTGTTTCTCTCTGTATAAATAAAATCTTTAAAAAAAAAGAAAAAGAAAAAACAAAAGTTGGGGATTATCAGAATTCTGAATCAGAAGAATCTTCATTCAACCTTCTGAACTTATCAGATGAAATTGAGACCCAACCACACAACGAAGAGCTTAGAGACAGAAACTAAAATTCAGAGCTTCTTGACTCTAATCAAAAATGCTTCACCTTACATCACGACGGGTGAATTTAACCTCACCTCTTGAGAGATCAACAGGTAAGTTACTTGGTGAAAAAACCTGAAGAGGTTGTTTTGTTACATATATTTCCTTTGTGGTGATATAAGTTAAATTCTGGGCCTCCGACCAAAACTTTTAGAAAAGGTCCCATCACTCTTGATTAACTGTAGAAGAAATGAAGAGTAAGCCACTGTGCAATGAAAAGTACTTCCCTGCCACACCCCCACACCCCCTTACACAAGCTGACCTCACTAAGAGGCAGGCACTTCGATGCCACCGGAGTCCTGACCATCTGCCTTCGAAAAACTTTTAGTGATTCTTTTGGTTCCTGCCACTGCCCCTCCCGTTCCCTAGAGTGCACAGTAAAGACTAGATGCCTTCTGTATAATGACTGTGGTCAGCTATAAATACAAGGAAAATGAACTGGCACCATCTTGATGTCAAGCTAATTTTAGCTTAAGAGTTTCATTTTAAGTATGCCCAACCTAGACGGGGCACATCATGGTTCAGTCTAAGAAGTTTTAAAAATGGAAATTACAAAACCACAGCGCAGAACCCGAATTGTTCAGATGGTGGTAACCGTGATTGAGATGTTCTCGGGGATGTTGCCAAGAGGAGGCCTTTCGGTGCACAGTGGCGAGCTCTTAAACCACACGGGTAAACAGATTCGGTCATTGCTATGAGGTGAACAATGGACCCTGTGTTGTGGCTTTGGCTTTGTTGTAATGAATGTAAATAGTTTCCCACCATTCAGATGCGGGTAATGCTCTGTGTGTTACAGAACACATGCTGTAGGCAGGTGTGAAAAAAAGGTTTCTTGCGAACGTCTTCTCAACATTTTACCTTCACTTGCAGCGGCCGCAGAGCGCCTTCGACTACCGTTTAACAGCTACGGAGTATGTCTCAAGAGTCTGGCCTGTTATTTTTCTTCAAATCTGGGTTTCAATCTTGGTTCACGTTTGCCCAGAAATATGTAATTGCGGACTTCCTCCTCATAAATTCTTCCAGAGTGTAGGCTGCCAGGCTCACAGACTATTATTATCTCTTTGCCTTGGGGCTAGCGGAGGGTGTGCCCTCAGAGGCGGGGAGAGAACCTGCTTTCTGCCCAGAAGCCTGTGTTAGCAGCTGCCGCGAGGAAAAAACCCAGCTTGCATGTTTCCTATAATGTTTGTTTACCTTCTCCTTTAATCAAAATTAAAATTAAACAAATTTTCACTGGTTCTTTATTAAAAATTCACACTTACCTTTAGGATAACACCTCACTTGCTCTGATTGCGTTAGTCACTGTGATTTGGGTGGACCTGCTCTCTCTGCCTCACCCAAGTCCCCTTCCTGGGGAACTTGTCTTCATCCATCAAATGTCACTTCTTCTGTGAGGCCCTCCCTGCTTACACGCTTACCCCCTGTCCTCCTAACCCAACATAAGCGCACACACACAGACACACAATCGGAGCTTACAGAAGCCTTCTGGATGCTACCCTCACACTTTGTTACATTTGTATCATAGAATATCACAGTCTAGTTTCTCTTATTTAGCCATGTGCCTTCAGTTTCCTTCTTCCCTTCCTCAGCGGGACTGATCCTCTTACCGGTGTCTGTATTCTGTTGTTATCTCACTCCTAGGATGAACTTAGTTTTTAAAAATTCCTGTAGCTGAGTTGTTAAGCATCTGCCTTCCGCTCGGATCATGATCCCAGAGTCCTCGGATCTAGTCCCACATCCGGGGGAAGCCTGCTTCTCCTTTCACTCCCCTGCTTGTGTTCCCTCTCTAGCTGTGTTTCTCTGTCAAATAAATAAAATCTTAAAAATAAAATATTTTGTATTAAGGTAGAATTTACACATGTAAACTTCTCCGTTTTTAGTTCCATGGGTTTTAACAAATGCATAGGCACGTAACCACCAGAACCTTCCAAGTATAGAGCAGCCCCCTTGCCCCAAATACTCCCCCACCCCCACAGAGTCAGTCAGACCCCTCACCCCCCAGCCTTTAGAAACCACTGTTTTCTGTTCCTATATATAGGTTTTGCATATCATATAAATGAAATCACAGTCTATAGCCTTTTAAGTATGGCTTATTTCGCTTAGCATTAGACATTTGGGTTTCTTCCATGTTATTACTGTGGCAATTCATTTCTGTCACATGGCTGAGGAATATGGCATTTATGAGTACACCAGTGTGTTTACCCATCTGCCAGTCGAGGGACTTGGGGTTATTTCTAGCTTGGGGCAATTTTGAATGAAATGCCTATAAACTTCACATTCAGGTTTCTATGTAACACAGGTTTTTGTTTCATTCCGATAAATAACTATAACTGGGATTGCTGAGTCATACGTTAAGTGTCTGTGTAACTTTATAAAAAACTCCTCGGTTGTTCACCAAAGTATCCATTTCATTTCACTTCCTCACCAGCCATCTATGAATTCCAGTTTCTCCACATCCTCACCAACATTTGATATTGTCTGTTTCTCTTTATTTTAGCCATCCTATAAGTATGTAGTGGGTATCACACTGTGCTTTAATTTGCATTTCCCTAGAGACTACTAATGTTGAGCATCTTTTAGTGTGTTTCTTTGTCATCTGTACATCTTTGGAGAAAGCTTTATTCAAATATTTTGTTTATTTTCAAGGGTTGTTTGTTTTCTTTTTACAGAGTTTTGAAAGTTCTCTGTATAGGCTGGATATGACTCTTTTATCAAATATGTGAATTGCAGGGGCACCTGGGTGGCTCAGTTGGTTAAGCGACTGCCTTTGGCTCAGGTCATGATCCTGGAGACCCGGGATCGAGCCCCACGTTGGGCTCCCTGCTCGGTGGGAAGCCTGCTTCTCCCTCTCTCACTCCCCTTGCTTGTGTTCCCTCTCTGGCTGTGTCTCTCTCTGTCAAATAAATAAAATCTTAAAAAAAAAATATGTGAATTACAAATAGTTTCCCTAGTCTGTTTAATAAATATTCCTAATATTGAATTAAAAAATTTAAATGAATTAAATCTCAAATACAAAAAAAAAAACCTAGTTCTTTCAAAAAGAACTTAAGAAATTTAAATATACAAATGATGTGACTAATATATATCTTTACCTCTTCAGATGAGTTAACAGGATGCCTAAAATAATGTAATAAAAAAAGTTGGTAGCAGTAAATCTAAATTTCTACTTGGAAATTCTTCAAGTGCAGCACACAGGGAGATTTGATCTAAGAGATATGCACATCCCCCAAATCACTAAAAAGAAAAACCTTAAATACTATTTTCTTTGAAAGAAACTCATAATAGAAAACATATGTTACATGCATTTTTGTGAAGCAGATATTATTCTTTCAAATAATTTTTATCATAGATACTAATAACTATTACAATAGTTATGTTTCTCTACCAAAACAAGTCTGGTGGGTAAACTATTCAGTCCTGAAAACCTGCTCTTTACTCTCACTGAAATCAGTCTGTTAAAAAGCATATTAAAGGATTATGCAGTCAACTTTTTGTGTGTGGACATGTATAGGAGATACTTTACTGTGAGGGCTGTGAACCTGACGTTTCTCAGAGGATCTTCAGTTCTATAATGAATGTTCCATTGTTAATCCCTACTTGAAGGGAATTGTTTTACAGGAAGGGGAGGAATTTTATTACTGTTTCTACAAATGAGGTATTCTTACACTGCATAAATGCCTACCGGATCAAAAGATCCCCATATGCCATAAAGTGCTGTCTTTTTCAGGCATATTTATTCTCAACCAACTAATAAGCATGTACTGTTTGCATATATTATGGACATCACAGAAGAACTACTAGAGATGGGAATGGAATTCCTTCTAGTGAAGGAGACCAGAAAGTATCACAAAATATTAGCAACAACAGTGTCAATTATTAGGTAAAGACCAAAGACAGGATAAGGAGAGAAGGATGGTGAAAGGAAAGGAAGCTAGCAATAAAGGCTCATTTCTCCCTTACAGACCAGTTATTTCTCTATTAACTATCGAAGAGTACCACCAAATAGTACTCCAGTTACAACAGTTCATTGGCACAATGAGGTTCAGGTCTCATGATATGAAGTCAACTTCTTAATACTATGTTTTCACAACTCATCTGGTTCTAAGTAATGTAGAGGTTTAGAAGAGGGATAAAACCAAAGACTACAGGAGTCAGAAAATATTTCACAGAGGAAGTGGACATCCATCAAACCTTGAGCCATGGACAGATTTTGCTTAACAGAAAAGAGAGAAGAATGGTATGAAGGGGCCAAAAGAGCTAAAAGGGCTGTTGTGGAATTTGTCATTCTTTGGTCTCCAGCACTTGATACCCCCCTCACCTCCACCCCACCCCCCCACCCATCACTAAAGCCTAGAGTGCCAGGCGTTTGCTACACAAGCCTCATTAACACTTAGCATAGGCTCTGTCAATTGGAATCACCTGTTGCAGCCTTGGAATGGCCATCTGGTGCTGTGTTGGGGAGAAGCGGGGAGAAGCAGGGAGAGTACTGCATGCATGTGGGGTGTGGGAGCTGAATCCTTGCCCCTGAAGTGGTCAAAGCAGAAGCTCAAGTCACAGGATCCAGGTCAGGGAGGCCAGCCATGTGCTTATCAGTGCAGAAGTGTCATTGCTAGTTTTGTTATATGGTGTGACTTAGGACACTGTTTCTGGATACATGACCCCAGAGCCCAGAATCTTTCTGGAAATTCTATGAGCTACCCAGTATCTTTTTAATAAGTTCTTTTTATGCTTACATCAGCTAACATCATTTGTTGAGTAGTAATGGGCATTATATCATTAAGAACCTCTTTATCAGGGGCGCCTAGGTGGCTCAGTGGGCTAAAGCCTCTGCCTTTGGCTCAGGTCATGATCTCAGGGTGCTGGAATCGAGCCCCGCAACGGGCTGTGTGCTCAGCAGGGAGCCTGCTTCCCCCTCTCTCTCTGCCTACCTGTGATATCTCTCTCTCTGTCAAATAAATAAATAAAATCTTAAAAAAAAAAAAGAACCTCTTCATCAAACCTGGTGTCCCTACGTAAAGCATCAGTTAGTATTCTATCCTCTTTTTTTTTCCCCCAGCAAGTAGCACAGAGCAGGAGTCAAGTGCATGGCTCTGGAGTCGGATGGCCCTATGCACAAACCCCAACTCCATGTGAAAGCAAACCTACAGATAAATCCAGGGCCAGGGGCAATCTGTATGACCACACCATACACTTTCATACTTTTCTTAAAATTTCCAATAAATAGGTGCTTCTCAAATATGCATTTAAGGGTCCAAGATCTATCCCATTCATAAGTGTCTTTAGAACCAATATAATTTTCTGCCTGTGAGTTATAGAACTATAAGGTAATACAGAACAAACTCAGTGACCTCTTGTATAACCCACACTTCTAAGCTCATTAAAACAGGGCCCAGGTTTAGCACCCGTTAGCACAGTGCATTTCTTCTAATGGTATTTAATTTCTTGTCTACTTCTTAACTTTTCGCCAGTTGCCTCCCAAATAAACCTGTCTCCTGGAGGACAAAGACGGTCTGTATCTTTGTATCCTACAATATCCCCAACACAGAGCTGGGCATGCAGAAGTTACACAATACATATTTCTTGAATGAAATAAAGCCTATGGAAGTATCTCAGTCACTGGGGAATAAACTGTGTTGCATTCACATGCTGAAAAAGGTATTTATTCTTTTTTTAAAATTTTATTTATTTATTTGACAGGGAGAAACACAGTTAGAGAGGGAACACAAGCAGGGGGAGTGAGAAAAGGAGAAGCAGGCTTCCTGCCGAGCAGGGAGCCCCATGCGGGGCTCGATCACAAGACTCCGGAATCATGATCTGAGCCGAAGGCAGACGCTTAACGAATGAGCCACTCAGGCACCCAAAAGGTATTTATTTTTATACTTGTGCCACCTCAGACACCTTTCTTAGTCTAAATACGCAGCAATAGAGAACTCATTTTCCATGCATTGTGGTAGCCACATATGGAATGTTTTGCAGCCTTGCAAAATTATTTTTTTAAAAACAAGGTAGCCACTTGGAAAGTGACAATGATCCATTAAGTTTAAAAAATAGAATATAACAGTATGTGTGTATATAGATGAACCCTGCTAGAGAACACAGCAAGATGAAAGCTTAAAGTAAAATAACTTGATGGCGTCTTTTTCATTATTCAGATTTTCTTCTCACATCTGAAAAACATGGCAATATCTTAAAAGTAAAGACTTTGTGTATATTTCCTTTAATTCCACAACAATAGTTGGTCCAATGTATAAAAATTAAGAGGAAAATGTGTATCTGAGGAATTCTTCTGGAAGAAGATACAGGCGAGTAAAGTGCAACAGATACTCTTTGTGCCCTAGCCATCTCCTGGAAACCTAACCCATGCCAGACTTCCAATTTCCAGCATCAGCCTTTATTTACCTAAAAGCTTTCCATCACCACATGAGCCCACTTTGTTCACGTTTGGTTTCCTGGAAATACCGGGGCATTAACACCCCCAGAAGCAGCCTTTTGCCCAAGATTGCATAGATGGCACAGCTCCCTCACCACTCAGGTGGAATAACCCTGAGATAGATATTCTAAGTTAATTTCCAGAGTCCCCAGGGAGAAAGTTCCAATTGTCCAGAATGGTAACTGGCTCAATAAGGCAGCTCTATTCTCCTTCCTTCCACTTCACTTCCCTACTCCTCTATGGGAGTGGCTGGAGATCACCTTCTAAATAAACTATACTTGAATCCTAGTGGGTGGGAGGTTGTGTGCAGGCTTTGCAAATAGGGCTGGAGTACCAAACTCCTGTCACTGGTGCTCACTAGCTGTGTGGCTTTGAGCAAAGTCCTTGAAGTTTCTAAGCTTCAGTTTCTTCATGTATATATATAGAAATGAGAATATCTATGTTGCAATGTTATCCAGGAATGAAATTACATACAATGTGTATATATCATTGGTACATGGTTCGAAAGCGATGCTTTGTGTTTTAGTGGTGGTGACAGTGACCGATGCAGTAGCAATAATAGTGTGCAGTAATGCTTAAGCCAGTGTTCCTTCGACTTTAATGTGCATTAAAATCTCCCAGGATCTTGTTAAAAATAGGTTCTGATTCCGAATCTGGGGTAAACTGAGATTTTCTTTTTCTTTCCTTTTCTTTTTTTTTTAAGATTTTATTTATTTATCTGACAGAGGGAAACACAGCGAGAGAGTGAACACAAGCAGAGGGAGGGAGAGAGGGAGAAGCAGGCTTCCCACTGAGCAGGGAGCCCAATGTGGGGCTCGATCCCGGGTCTCCGGGATCATGACCTGAGCTGAAGGCAGTCGCCCAACCAACTGAGCCATCCAGGTGCCCCATGAGATTTTCCTTTTCTTATGAACTCCCAACTAAAACCAATGCTGCCAGTCCTCAGACTACACTATGAGTAGCAAGAATTTAGGATATCGCCTTTAGAGGGCAGATAATGAAGAAGAGAATTCAGCTGTATAATGATTCACTCCAGGACTGGTCTTTACTATATAACTACAAACACAGACACACAGACACACACACACACACACATTTTCAGGTCTTTTCAGAAGAGCAGAAAAATTTCCCTTTGCATCTGATAGCATGCATGCGACTGCTAAACCACTTAATTCTCAAAGATTTCTTTGGGCAAGTAGGCATTCTCTCAATTCTTTCCACTTCTGGCACCAAATTCTGTCCCACTGATCCACTTCTGCATAACAAACTGCCTCAAAACCTACTGACTTGGAACAACCATGTCAACCATTGTGATATGGGTCTATAACTTGGACAGGGCTCTGCTGGGTGATTCTTCTGGTTCACATGGTATCGACACAGGTAATTTGTTGATATTCAGCTAGGGCTGGGCTTTTCTGAAGCTTCACATCCACGTCTAGCACCTGGGCAGGGATGGCTGGAAGGCTAAACACAGTACAACTCTTAGCCAGAACACTGATGAGAGACTTCTCCAGGACAGTGGCCCCAGAGTGGTCACCTCTTGATTGGCACTTCAGAGTCCCAGAGCAAGGGCGACAGTAGGCATGGCAGGCTATCGGATCTTCTACCGGCTAGCCTGGGAGCCCCCACAGCATCATTTCTGACATATTCCATTTTTCTTTTTTTCTTTTTTTTTTAATTTTTATTTATTTGACAGAGAGAAACACAGCCAGAGGGGGAACACAAGCAGGGGGAGTGAGAGAGGGAGAAGCAGGCTTCCTGCGAGCAGGGAGCCCGACGTGGGACTTGATCCCGGGTCTCCGGGATCATGACCTGAGCCGAAGGCAGTCGCTTAACCAACTGAGCCACCCAGGCGCCCCCATATTCCATTTTTCAAAGTAGTTGTGAGTATGTCCAAATTCAAAGGGATGGTACCAACCCTCCACCTCTCGACGAATTTGAAACGGTGTTTTTAAATTGCCACAGTTCTCCTTCTGGCCACAAATGCTAACATGTCTCTTGTATGAAAATATTCACTCCATCCCCAGTCCCTCCATGATGGCATCAGGCTCTGGCTTAGGTTCAGGCTAGAAGTATAAGATCTCATCATCGAAATCTGATCCTTATGAAGCACTTCCCAGAGGCAATTCATTGATAAACCTTAGCAGTGATAACCTTGTTTCTATGAGCTCAGTTGAAAGTCAGGAATTAATCTGTAAATTAAAATGGGAGTGATATTTTGAGTAAAAAGATGGGAGAGACTAGAAAGAAGTATTTCAAGGAATGCTTTCAATTTACTTCAAATAACATATCAAATATTACAAACAATAAAACTCAAGGAGCTGAGCTCCCCCTGGGCCTGGCCATAAATGAGGCACTTAGAAAAGCACCATGCATCTCAAGCCACCAGGGGATCATTTAATGTTCCATTTAAGGCCACATTCCTAAGTATCCTTTGTATTCCCAGGAATATACTCATCAGCTAACATTTATTCAGCACTTAAAGGTTTTGACCTCCTGTTGGAAGTGTTATAGTGGTGCGTTCAAAAACATTTAATCCAAACATGCCTCCTCCATTCTCCCTCTCACTTGGTAGGAACAACAACCAGCAAGTGTTTCAGGAGGCAATTCTCCGACTGCCCTTAGAAGTGAAAATAGAAAACACGAGGTGTGGGGGGGCATTAATATTCCCTTGATGAAAATGATGAAAAGGCCACGTTAGCAAACAAATTCATTACACTGCAAATTAATGGGTCACTGAGTACAGCTGAGCAAGAGAAAAAAAAAATGGCAGGAAATGGACCGGGCCCTGGAACTGTGGTTTCAGGGTCTGCTTTCTGCCACTTTACACTCTGAGCAAGGTACTTATTTTCTTGATTGCTCAGTTTCTACAAAATGAGGACACTAGGGGAGATCTCTCAGAACTGCTGTAAAGATGAAATGAGGCTTAAAAATAGGGACTATATGTTAAAAACTCCAAATTGCTAAATAAAGTGTCATTAGATTTTGATGGCCTCCAACAAGTATTGGTTAAGCAAATACTATTCCCTGTTTAACCTTGGACTCACTGTCAGGCTTCTGTTACTTCTATTAACAGGTTTACAACATGTTCCATTAGTGACGTATGTCACGTTTCATACAAGTGCATTAAGTGTCATATGGCAGAATTAAGGCAATCTGTCTCAGCATGATTTCTGTCATCACCTCCACCCGATTCCAACCCTATCACCTCTCCTCCAGATCACACGCCTCCTTAGGAGTTTTTCCAACATGTGTTTCATCAGATGAAAATCAATCCACATTGTCAAAGATTAATGAAATTAAGCACCAGTTCCTATTTTCGCACTCCAAGCCTTCTAAATATGTCCCCAAAACACGTTTCCAGCATTATTGCTCAGAAAACCTGGAGATATAACCTCTCTCCTAAGGAAACTAATCATCTTGCTTTTCCTAGGACGTGTTCTGCACCATTTCCTCCTTGCCTGAGCTGCCTACTCCCCTTGAAAAGCTCTGCACCAATCCAGTCATTCTTTGAGGCAACTTTTAAACTTGCAAAAAATAAAATGAAGCCATGTCCATAGAAGAGCAAACTGCACAGGAATTTGCGGGAGCTCACGTAGGTATCCCAGGCAAGACCACAACTTATAGACGTCTAGAGAACTGGAAAGATAATGTCAAACTCTAGTATAGCAGAAGTTTGCATCGTTCTGGGCCTAAAAATTTTGGAAAAGTTCCTCACCCCTGGAACTTTCCTATACTGAACAAGTAGGCAGTACCCCAAAATCTGTCAACTCTAACAACAGCTGTCTGTCTTTTATGTACAGTTCTCATCACACAATCTCAACCTAAATGATGCAACAATCCATCATTTTGTTTTATTTGGTATTTTAATGCAAAACAGGTCTCCCAAAAATCTATCCCAAAGTTGTATTTTGCAGACCTTTAACAAAGAAACTTCTTTGTTGTTTTGTCTTGTTTTTATTTCTTCTGAAACCACGGTAAAGCAATTGTAAGCACATATTATCTTGAACTTTTTTTATCTTCACAAGGGTTTTTTAAAAAATTTAAAACCTTTTATCTTTATAAAGTTTGGGCAAAGAATCCATAGGCAAGGAAAAGGAAAGTTAAATCAGATTTTAAACCATCTGTTAGTCACAAAGAAATTGTCACATACTGCCCAAGACAGATTTATTTCAGAAAGCTCTCACTGGCTCCAACCATTTAAAAGTGTGCAAGCCCTGAGTGGTGAAGTCAGTGCATAAAGTACTGCAAAGCCATAAAAGTAACCCTCCAACAGAGGCCACGTGAGGAAGGGCCATCCTCTGAGGTTAACTAACTTAAATCTACACAAGATGGTTGGAATGAGTGATCCAAGGCTGAACCACTCAAATGCTGAGGAGGCAAAGGAAGTCCCAGCAAGGACTACTACAATATTTATGTCCATAAAACCTGCTAACAATGACAATATAACCACCACGGTCTTTCTCAAAAAAATAAATAACCTTTTTTCCCCTCCTCTTAGGGTAGCTATTACATGCAAAATATTGACAGGTGCTGGTTTAGTAAGACAATTTCCTAAAAGCACACCAACCTATCTGTGATATGCAGATAATTTGCCACCAATATTAAGAGGTCTCACTCTGCCTCATCAGGGAAGATTACTCAGTGCCTATTAAGTGCCTACTATTAGGTACTGAGCCTTACAAGGCAAAGAAGTCGAGCTTTATTCAGCACCTAGTACCAGATACTCAGCCCTCAGTACTTTCACATGGACCTCACTCAGTGCCCATAAAGTCCTTGAGTTAGGTATTATTATTCATATTTATACAGATTATGAAATGTAAGTCAGAGCAATTAAGCAATTCTCCCAGGTCACAGACACAAATTGTGGTCAGAAGTGTCACTGTTTGCTCAGACCCAGGCCTCTCTGCCTCAGAGTGCATGCCTCCTTCAGTGTATCCTACTTCCTAAAAGCCCAACTCATTCCCCCCAAGGAATGTACCATCTGGTAAATCTGGAAGCTTTGAGAATCATAACATGTGAGGTGTGTTGGAATGAAATAGTTTGGTGGTGAAATGCAATCAGCAGAGGTACAGTATCTTAAATATAAAGGAAGGAGAAAAAGAGAAAAAAAAGAAATGTAGTAGTGTTTCGCTGACACTGTCCATCAAAGAGAATGGCCCTCTCAAATGTCACTTGGGGCTAATTAAAATAGATTGCCTACTTGGCAAGTATTTCTTTTTAGTGGAGAAAAATGATTCTGGAAAGAAGCATATCTGGAAGAAAATAAACTCTTAAAACTATCCATTGAAACTTACTCAGACCATATTTACTGTGTTTCTAGGTCACATCCTCAAAGGGGAATGCACTGACCAGTTAGCCCAAACATCCAATTCATTGAAAAATTAGATTTTGCATGTAACTTCATAAATTAGCCTGTTATGTAATGCCTCGTCCCTTAAAAATTATAAAAGTAAGCCTCGTATGCTACTGTCCCATCATCTCTGGATGAAGTAATAAAATCAGATATCCAGGGGCGCCTGGGTGGCTCAGTTGGTTGGGTGACTGCCTTCGACTCAGGTCATGATCCCGGAGACCCGGGATCGAGTCCTACATCGGGCTCCCTGCTCGGTGGGTGTTATTCTCTCCGCAACACTGGTAAGGGGGAGGGATAACTGGACCAGCCTGTTACCCTCCGGGGGCTGAGCGAGATGGTAAGCCTCGACGGCCTGGCCACCCCCCTGAAACCAGGAAAGAAACCACACCGACCGGGAGTTGAGTCAGCCCTGAAGGCGCAGCAATCTCAGCTTTATTGTATCAGAGACACAGTTATATAGAGAGGAAAGGAGGGAGTAAAAGAAGTAGGAGGGGCCAATAGGAGCTCATTAGTGGCTATCACTAAGGCGTTAGGTGGATTTCAGGCCGGACTGCTGGGTGGGGCTAAGTTCCCCAGTCTGCCCTCGGGCTAAAAGCGGAGGGCAGGAAGATTCAGCTAGGTCACATATGCAGAAGTATTCCAGAGAAGCCTAAGAGGCCACCCAGCTGACTTCCACTAATGGCCGCAAACTAGCGGGCTCCAGGAGGTCCCAACAGGCGGGAGGCCTGCTTCTCCCTCTCTCACTCCCCCTGCTTGTGTCCCCTCTCTGGCTGTGTTTCTCTCTGTCGAATTAATAAAATCTTAAAAAAAAAAAAAAAAATCAGATATCCAAATCCGTTCAATGGTGACCCCTCCCCCACCTAGGCTCAGGAGGGTAGGTGCCTCCACCAGGCAGAGGACCAGCCTTGACCTTATTACTTCCCTCAGCACTTTTAAGGTACTCCATGAAATCTAAGTTTCGTCCTGGTTATAGGAACACACATTTATGCACAAAAGGACCAAACTGCTTTCCAACTGATAGCCTAAGAAACTTAAGAAACAGATTTTTCTTAAGAAACTTAAGAAACCCTTTGCAACACTCTCAGTGAGGGAATAAGTTCCAGAAGGTCCTAGGGTTGTGATTTATTTATTTTTAAGTTTATTTATTTACTTTTTTAGTAATCTCTCTACCCAACAGGAGGCTTAAACTCACAACCCTGGGATCAAGAGTCCCATGCTCCTTTGACTGAGCCAGCCAGGCACCCAGGTTGTGGTTTAAATCAGTATATTCTCATTTTCTTTTCCAGTAGAGAACATTTCCCATCTGTCTGTAACAATTTTACATAACCAAATTCTCTCTAGTTTCACCCTTGTAAGAGCTTGGATCCATTAATGCTAAAGATGGCTGCCGAATATATCTTCAAATTACAGAGGTTGAACCATATGAAGTAGCCATCAGTAGCCATTTTTACATACAAAAAGAATGATTTCATAGGTACAAACTAGTACGATGAAAAATCCCAAGTGTTTTTGGAGTGCTCAGACATCTCCAAGCAGAACCTTTCCTTCCTCTGGGGGCCTTCACTGTGCTCTACAAGATGACTCTGGGTTCCTTTCAACCCCATCAACGTCACATGCCAGTACCCTAACTGCCTTGAGAAGTTTTGTTGCACAGAAATGTTAAAACAGAAAAATCCAGGCTTCTTTCAAGAGACAATGCCAAAACAAAAGGAAATGATGAGAAAAAAAAAAAAATAAGACCTTTTAACTCGTGAAGGTAATAAAAACACGTTCCAAAGTGTAAACAGTTTAAGACATTATAATACCTGCTCCCCTACCTCAGCAAAGGAGTTCGTCCCATCTCGGCTGAAGGAAATCTCTGTGAAGACATTAGAGGTGATTTAGCTTCCAAACTAGTTGGGTCCTGTATGATCTTCACCAAATTGTATTTATGGACTTCCATAAAGTGAAAGCTTCAAAGACCTTCACCTAGGTCCCCAGGCTGGGCTGGCCCTGGGGCCAATGAAAGCAAAGCCTGATCCCTTAATTCGCAGGGCTGTGGCGGCTCCCCAGTCTCCCCTTTCTGCTGCCCCTCCCCACCTCACTGGGAAGTATAAATGGAAGGATTTGGTTTTATCCCCCAGGAGGCAGAGTACAAAAACACCATAGGAAAATGAAGTATACGGGATAATACGCTCACTCTCTGGGCGTGTAAATGTTTACAATACACACTTGCTGCTGGCCCAGCTCTACCTCTTCCGGCTAGCTAGCATGCACTGGCACTGCTTGAGGTCACCTAGGCCTTCTTTCACCATAGCACAGAAATAAATTATCCTGAGAAGGATATGTATGTGGGGCTGCATGTTCACATAGATAAACATGCTCAGAAGAAAGTGTGCGCCTAATCCTTTGTCTCTAGGCCACACCCATTGAGGCCTGGATCATGAAGGCTTAGTTCCCGTTCTTAGAGAAGACAATAGCAAAGAAGGTAAAGAGGTCTGGCTTTCTCCAAATGAAGAAATGCCAAAAAAAAGAAATAATAATAGTCTAGATGGAATGAGATCAATCTCTAAATCTAACTACCAGTTCACAGAAAATGGAAAGGGGTAGAGGAACAAAAAGTGGGGTGCACAGGTCCAGATGTGCAAAAGTGGGTAGACATGATGGTGGCAGCATATGGAAGTTCTTTTTAACTTAAGGACAAACTAAATGCCCAGCGCTTGGATCCATCTACAATATCCCTGCCATGTGGGCTTTCCCTCACAATCTCTAGAGGTATCTCACGCTTAGGCAGACTTAAAATCACGGCTGTATTTCTTCCTTTTATTGAGCAAAAGCCTGCCTCTTTTTGTGCTGGCACATCACAGTGAACATGGTTAGTCTGGCCACTGCACGTTCCAGAATTTCCTTCCCCCTCGGATTCTGAGTAAGAGTTGCCAGAAGAGGACCTTGGGCAAGAATCTGAGAGACAGAATGAAGTCTTCAGTCAGATTTGGAGGCAGAGAGACACAGGGGAGCCTGGAAGGTCCCAGGTGAACTTTCTCTCCTCTACTCCACATTTAGTATTTAGTTCTTCTTCTCAGTTGTGAGCCCTACTGACCCACAGTGTCCCACTACCAGATCCTCAGTCACAGACCCTCTGGAGCTCACCAGAGGCAACAGCTTCCCAAAGGGAGTCTACCAGTTCCTCACTCACAGGCCTGCTTCAGGAGTTCCACGGGCTAGTCTTCTCAGTCCTACACGCTCTGGCTTGCCCACCTAGGTCAGTGCTTCACTCATTTCTTAAATGAATGACTCCTTCTCTGATCCTCCAACTCCCCTTTCTGGACCTTTCTTTCCCCCTGATCCTCCCACAGTTGTGTAAAATTTAATTCCTATAATAAATACCTCAGCCCACACTCAAACTGGCACTGCTTCCCCGTGGAATCCTGTGTGATACACCTTTATCATCCACTGGACCTGGTTCTGCTTCCCAGAGCCTTTCAAGACTGATAATTCTAATCCTGCTACAGGAGAGCCTGCCAAGGAGTGGAGGGTTGCCACGGTTTTTCACCGTTGACCTCATTCCTTCTGGCTATCACACCTAGCACTTCAGGGTTTCTACTGGGATACTGGTTCATCTCATCTCACATTGGGTCACTCTCCTAATAAGACTTCATGGGACATTTGATCAGTGTCATCTGTTTAATTGGAGCTCATTTATTCCAACTTCTTGAATCATTATTCCTACTACTTTGTTCTACACATTCAGTGTTTCTTTCAAATAGTCACATTTGACCAGTATGCTTTCTTTTTTTTTTTTTTTTTTTTAAATATTTTATTTATTTGGCAGAGAGAAACACAGCCAGAGAGGGAACACAAGCAGGGGGAGTGAGAGAGGGAGAAGCAGGCTTCCTGCTGAGCAGGGAGCCCAATGTGGGACTCGATCCCGGGTGTCCGGGATCATGACCTGAGCCGAAAGCAGTCGCTTAACCAACTGAGCCACCCAGGTGCCCCTGACCAGTATGCTTTCATATCTTTATCTAACTCACTGATCCACAGGAAAGAGGCAATCTACACTACAACTCTAAAGCAAGATGAAACAAATAAATTTAACTACCTAAAATGTTGGTAGATTGTACAGAGAAGAATTGGCTAAAAGATAATAGTTTGACTGTACATCCCTAGGGCATATACTCTAAAGATGAAAAGGTGAAAAATAAATTTAAACTGCTTTTGATAATCATGCTTTAATAATAGTAACTTATATTGTTATTCTGAAATACTATTACTTATATATAAATTTATATAGAAAGAAAAATCTAATACGGTTCAGTGTGAACTGAACTTCTCTTTATTTTTTTTTAAGATTTTATTTATTTATTTGACAGAGAAAGACACAGTGAAAGAGGGAACACAAGCAGGGGGAGTGAGAGAGGGAGAAGCAGGTTTCCTGCCCAGGTTTCCTGACACAGGGAGCTTGACCTGGGGCTCAATCCCAACACGCTGAGATCATGACCTGAGCTAAATCATGGCATTAAGCAGATGCTTAATGACTGAGCCACCTAGTATCCCCTAGTTTCTCTTTTAAAAAGAAAGAAAAAGGAGGAAAGGTGGGAGGGGAGGGAATAAGGAAGGTGGGGGGCGGTGATCAATCCAGTAGCAATAAGCACCCCTCATATCCAGAATATGGTCACTAAACAAGACCATCTCCCGTAAAAGGATGCCAGTTCCTTGGAAAAATGCCTAATTCTAGGCTTAAAAGGACAGAAATACACAAGATGAGCCTAGAACATCTTGTCATACCAGAAAATAAGAACACTGTTGATAATGATTGAAGGACTCATAAGCTCACCGTGAAAAGACTCTCACTGGCCAAAATGGGACAATTTGGGCATTGATAAGAAAATGCATGAAATAAAGAGCAAATATGTTTAAGCATCCATAAGCACATTATGATACTTTAAACAAATCAAGCGACCAAGTTTGGCTGATGTTAAGAAATCAATTCATTGAAACTAGTTTAAAACAAAAAGAGGGGCAGAGGTGGTTGTGAATATAGCATCTATCTGGACTTCCCCATGCAAACTACACATCAGGATAATCAAATAGTTGGTACAGGGAAAGTATTCCAGAAAATAAACTAATAAGAAATAATAGAATATCATAAATCTAGATAATGGTCTCTAAAGCTGGCAATCTTACAAAAAGAAGAGAAAACAGGTACTATGCCTATCTTATGAAAAAGAGTGTGTTTTTTTTAAGCTATTATTTATTCAGCAATACTTACTGAAATATTTATGGATGATATGATAGGACATCTCCACTTTCTTTTTTTTTTTTTTTTAAAGATTTTATTTATTTGACTAAGAGAAACACAGCCAGAAAAGGAACACAAGCAGGGGGAATGAGAGAGGGAGAAGCAGGCTTCCTGCCGAGCAGGGAGCCCGATGTGGGACTCGATACCGGGTCTCTGGGATCATGACCTGAGCCGAAAGCAGTCGCTTAACCAACTGAGCCACCCAGGCGCCCCTCCACTTTCTTGAAAATAGTCTGGGAAGGGGGCTTGGAGACTGAGAAGTAGGTAGAGATACAGGTGGAACAAAACTGGCCATGAGTTAATGGTTTTTATAGCTGGGAGATGGTAAAGTTAAATTTACTCTTGTGAATGCTTGAAATTTTCAATAACAAAATTTTGTTGATTGATGAGGTTTTGAAACTAAACTCCCTGTATTTGAATCCCAATTCAACTACTCCATAACAGTGTAATCCTGGGCAAACTACAGCAAGTTATAAAACCTGTCTGCAACTTGGCTTCCCCTTCTGTGCAACAGGAACGATACAAAAAGTTGCCATCTCAATGGGCTATTGGGAGAATTAATTGAGGTAATATATATAAAGGACCTAGAATCATTCCGAATATATAGTAAACATTTAAATGGGTCCACAGAATTGGATGAGAGCTTCTGGGCCTTCAAACCCTTAAGAAGGCTCATGAAAAATTATTTTCTTTTTTCTTAGTGAGGAACATAACATCAATGCAACAATCTCTTTACGTCCCAAACAATAGCTAAATAGACAATAAAGGTTGACTAATCTTTCCGATTTCATCATTTTGATACTCCTCTGGTGCTCCCAAAGGAGAGCATGACATGCTTAGGTCAACTCCTCAAGGGACTGCTCTCTTTTCTCTCCCAAAGCTACCTCCAGGGCCAGCCCAGAAGTCCTCCCTGAGGCCTCTAGTGGAAGTGTAGTTCAGTAGAAAATGAAGTGGAGTGGAGTCAAAAGCTCTGGATTTTCACCTGTCTCTGCCCCTGAAGAGCTGTCCTACCTCGGAATAAGGGCTTGGTCTTTCCGGAATTTGAGTAACAAAAAACTGCCACCATCTTTGGAACTCTTGGCTTAAAATTCTCTTTGGAAACTACTAGAAAATTATTTTGAGCCCCTCTTCCTAATAGCAAATCTTCAGCCTTTGGGGGTAAAATCATACATAGCCAAGATAATACAGCTGTCTTTGGCTTAAAACCAGACATAACTATTACACTTTTAGGAATTATATATTGACTTTTTTTTTTTTCAATTTTATTTATTTATTTGACAGAGAGAGATCACAAGTAGGCAGAAAGGCAGGCAGAGAGAGAGGAGGAAGCAGGCTCCCTGCCGAGCAGAGAGCCTGATGTGAGCCTGGATCCCAGGACCTTGAGATCATGACCTGAGCCAAAGGCAGAGGCTTTAACCCACTGAGCCACCCAGGCGCCCTTGATACTGACTTTTAAAAGCACTCCCCTCTTTGCCAAAAGGCAGTGCCAGAATTCTCGGGTTAAACATAAATAGCTTCTTCACAACATGTATGCCTTAGAAAACTTTCCTTGGGAGATGTTTGTTAATTTTTCTTGAAACCAACTTCATTTCTTTTAAACCTCATCTTAAGCAGAAACATAGTCATAACATCTATGAAGTACTTGAGTCTGTGAGTTTTGTTTTTTGTGTAGATGTAGCCAGAGAGATCAACCTACAAGTCAAAAATCATCAAATTCATATTTCAATTAAACGGCTTAAAGAAACTCAATACACATAGGAACCAGATCAGTTGTGTTTCAACCTCTGTAAAATAGGGCTAACAATAGTGTGTGTACCTCATAGGGTGGTTTTAAGGATTAAATGAGTGAATATATGTTAAGTATTTGGACAAACTCATAATAAAAGCTATACAAGTGCTAACTACTAGGGTGCCTCAGTGGCTCAGTCATTAAGAGTCTGCCTTTGAGTCAGGTCATGATCCCACATCAGGCTCCCTGCTCAGTGGGAGGCCTGCTTCTCCCTCTCCCACTCCCCCTGCTTGTGTTTCCCTCTGTCAAATAAATAAATAAAATCTTAATAAACAAATAAATAAATAAATAATAAAAGTGTTAGCTACTAATGTTCCTATTAGTATTCAGGTTCTAGTTTTTAAAAATTGAATGTCTCTCATTCCCTTTCATTTTTCATTCATCCATCCCACTTATCACAAATGCAGATTCCTATCTCTGAGTGCACACACAAATCCAAGGGTTTGAAAGGCTCTTAAAGTTGTTTTCCATATTTGGGTGGGCATTTTGAGGTAGAGAGACAAGCTTACATGCAAATAAATTATACCCATCAATCAGCCAAAAATTTACTACGCACCAATTTTACCCAAATCGATGAAGTAGGAACTGTGGAAATACAAGAAAGGAAAAGGCACAAGCCTCATCCATGAGGCCTTTTCTGGTTGAAGAAGAGAAAAATTACATATGAGATTGGCTGACTGTTTAAGGAAGTACAGGTGCTAAGTGACTGGGGTAGTGAAGGTAATGATATGATATACACAGCAGAGGAACAGGGCAGGGAAGTCCCTGGGGGACCAGAATAATTCAAAATTCTTTCAGGTAAGATAGACTTGAACCACAGCTGAAGGGCTGAGTAAAATTCAGAAAAGGGAAAAGTAGGGACAAGGGCATGAACTTGGGAAGGAGAGATTTTAAATGGACACTGGAAGACTACAGTGATAGAAGCAGAAAGTCCACATAACGAAATACTGGGAGAGAAAGTCAGCAAAGGCATCGAGATGCTAGAAGACCAGCCTTGAGAATTTCAACTTTATCTTACAAGCAATACAAAGATAATTGGGTTTTTGAACAAAGCTTTCATGTGAATAAGTTGTGTTTTAAGAAAATTTCTAGATTTGGGGTTCATAGAGACTACTATAGCTGAATTATTTGCAGATATGAGCATTTGTGTTTCCCTTCGCTCCCATTTTCAAGAATTTTGCGGTCCATCTGCCTGTGTTTACAACACCTTTGTTTTGTATACTCCCTCAGATTTGAGTTCACCTTTCCAAAACAGAAGACTGGGGTAGCAGGCATGTAATTTGCTGGGAACTAAATCCATCTCGTACGAAGATCGTGTGGCCAAGTGATCCTTCCAAACTGGGTGCCCACAACTCCCCAGGCTCTGAAACCTCTAGATGAGAGACACATTCAACCAAACACTGTTTCTCTTCCTTTCATAGAGAGCTATAGAAATAAAGAAATACAGCTTTTTTTCCCCCTTATAGTAAAAATGCTTTTTTCTGATTACATAAACAATACATGCTTATTATCAAAAATTCAAATATATCCAAGCATAAAGGAAGAAATTATCCGGAGCCCCTGAGACAACCACCATTCATATTTGGAGACTCTTTTCAAGCACTTTATCATGTACACACTCATACACACATATATTCTGCTATTTTATTTTATTTTAAAGATTTTATTCATTTATTTGACAGAAAGAAACACAGCTAGAGAGGGAGCACAAGCAGGGTGAGTGAGAGAGGGAGAAGCAGGTTTCCTGCCGAGCAGGGAGCCTGATGCAGGGCTCCATCCTGGGAGGGTTACCAGGATCATGGCCTGAGCCTAAGGCTTAATGGCTGAGCCACCCAGGTGCCCCTATATTCTGTAATTTTAATCATGGTATTGGTAATGTCTTGGTAATGTGAATCTCTTATCACTCAGACATTCTGGTTTTTTTTAGGGTTCCCTTCTCTTTCCCACCCTTTAATCCCGCTCTCCCGCACCCAGCTTTATATACCTAGTATATATATTCTGTAATTTTATGCTCTTGTAAGCATATTAAACATATATACAGAATTTTATTATTATTGTTAGATTGATAAACATAGTATCCATTACAGATATTTCTTTGTATCATATTTTGTCCACTAAAGAGTGCATCATGGAACTTCCTCCAAGTTAAGTAACATTTAACTCACTTTAATAGTTCATGAAGTAAGAATAATTCATATTTATTGAGTAAATTACTATGTACAAGGGACTGTTCCCATGTAAATTGCCTGTAATACTTAATTCTCACAAAAACCTTACAAGATTGGTATTGCTGTTGTCCTCATCTTATGCATAAGAAAACGGAGCCAGAGAAACATAATACCTTTCCCAAGCCTGTTCATTACATATTTAAAATGAATATAGGGCTTAAAGCCCAGGCAGCCTGATCCTAGAGTCATGCCATTAACTTCTACATGATAGAGCTTAGCCTGGCATGACGGGGCTCCCAATCAGTCCTTCACTAATGGGCATTCTGAAGGTTCCAGATTTTTGCCACTACAATAGTATTTCAAGATATATCTTTCAGCATACATCCTGATCTATAGGTATTTTATATTCTTTTCATTCAACAGATTTTAATGAGGGCCTACTCTGTATCAGGGATTATTCTAGATGTTAGAATTGTAGGGGTAAGGGAAAAAAACACTGTCCTTGTTTTCATAGAGTTCATACTGTGATGAGAGAAGAGAATGAATGAATGAATGAATGAATGAATGACAAGAAGAATAATGCCATTAAGTCATAAAACTTCAAATAGAGTGATACAACAGAGAGGCACTTGATGATAACTGTAGATATTTTTTATATGATACAGATCTCCAAGTGTAAGACTGCTGGGTTGAAGGATATGTTGTCATTTTCCTTAAATTTTAATACTTGTTGCTTCTCAAAAGGTATACTTCTAATAATTCTCACTTCCACAATAGTGAAGATTTAAAAAAATAAACTTTTTTGTCTTCTTTTTTAACTCACTGGAAGAACTTTAAAAAATGTTTCCTTCTCCACTACCTATAATGACCTATTTCAAATTCAACCCAGATAAATGTATATCAGTTATAAGGTAATCATCAAAAATTACTTTATATTACTTTGTGTATTTTTAAAAACACACATATGTCTATTCCTATGAAATCAAAAAGCTGCATCTCACCGACACCCTCGAAGGAAACACGCATATGTTGGTGAAGATGGACATAGAGAGGATCTTGTCTCGTGTTCTTAATACAGGTAGTAATAGACATAGTAGAAGAGTTAACATTTTTAGGAAATAGTTTCAAAGAACTGAGTTTTTTTTTTTAATAGCAAGAAAGAAGATCTAGTAGATTGAAAAGAGCCTTGTATTTAAAAATATCTTGATAAACATTAAAAAGCAACGCTTGAGAGGCTGAGGTATTTTCAGGAGTAGCAATCAAAAGAATACCACTGAGGGACGCCTGGGTGGTTCAGTTGGTTGAGCGACTGCCTTCAGCCTGGGTCATGATCCTGGAGTCCCAGAATTAAGTCGCGCATCAGGCTCCCTGCTCAGCGGGCAGTGGAAGTCTGGTTCTCCCTCTGAACCTCCCCTCTCATGCTCTGTCTCTCTCTCTCTCCCTCTTTCATTCTCTCTCTCAAATAAATAAATAATAAAAGTCTTTAAAAAAAAAAAAAAAAAAGGAATACCACTGAATCTACCATCCATAGCCTGTGGAGCCAGACTTTCCCCACGTCTCCCCACCCCACCCACCACAGCCCCTTTCCTTATTTCTAGGCCTGCCTAGTTATCACAGATTCTAGGACTGTTATTATTTAGAGGACTCCCATATATGCAAGAGGTATTTCATGGGAGAAAATGCAACTGAGTAACTTCCAACCATCCTGCGATGGTATAGAAAGGAGGCAAACCTGTCTTACTGGCTGGCTCTCACTAGTCCCAGGACCCTTTCCACCATTCCAAGGAAGAGTGGGCGGCCCCCGGAAACTGCCTCCTTGCAAAATGTCCTGCCAAATCAGAGTGGATACCTAAATCTAACTCTCACTTTAAAGGACTGCACATTTGAGGTGTGTAGGAAAGCAGGGTTTTATTTTAACCATGTTTCACAAGCAAAAGCAATGGAAAGAATTCCACACCTAATCTTTTTTTTTCCCCTTCCCTTGAAATTTGATCATATTCCTAACTTTAGTCATACTGCCTGGTTTCCTTTCCTTAATGGAGTGAAATTTATGTCTGTGATTAGAGAATTGGCTTGGGACAACCATTTGAGTTTTAAAAGTTATATGTTTTAACAATAATAGATATGAGAACCCTGGAAGAAAACCAGTGTGTTTTGGATCTTAATTCAGACATCATAATGACTTGCTATTTCAATCCACAGTTTGTAGGTAATGGTGGTATTAGACATACTTGAGCGGAAAAAGAAAAGTTGAGTTGAAAGTTTTCACAAGGATAGCATAGCAATAAATTAAAAAATATAACCTAGATGTATATAACTTTCTGGCTAATATGTCTGGCATTATTTTGAAAATAAAGAATAAGGTGGCATGCATTAAAAGAGTAGCTTTTCTAGAAGTACATTTACTACAAGCATGACCCTTGAACTCTACCATTCATAGACACTGGAGAAAAGGAATCAGATGTGTTCCTTAATGGAACTAAATTTTTCAGTGTATCAGGGAAACTCATTATAAATGAAGTGATCAGCCTTTGAGGCAAAGAGAAGGAAGGCCACGAAACGCCCTTCACCCAACCACAAACAGGCCACGTCCTCCCACAGCGGCGCTGGGGGGGGGGGGTGCGGCTCAAGACACTGGAGGAGCTTGGGGCTCACAGCTGCACAAACCTGAATAATCTGGATGGAAGCCCCTCTACCTTTCTGCTGTGGCACTTAGAGCAAGTTACTGAATATTTTCGAGCATCATCTACAAAATGGGGTGTTATCAGCACCTCACTGCAGACGGTGTTGTGAGAATTAAATGAGATAATGTATGTAAAACAATGAAGACATTTATTACATTTTAGTTCCTTCCTCCTTCCCACCTAGTTGTTATGCCGGCTTTGGAATAATTGAATTGGAAGAAAGAAGTCCAAAAGAAAAGAGGAGGTGGGTATGGGGGTGGAAAGGAAGAGCTGCTTAGGAGTGGTCTGTCCTTAATTGGCAGAACAACCTCAATTAAAGAACCAAAGAAACACCACCCATACCTGACGCATAACCTATAGCCACCCTCTCTTAAAGCGAGAAATTCTTGTGCAATAGGAATAATTGCCTCCTAATGCTTTTAATTTCTAACTTTTTCTAATCAAGGCATACCCATTGACTTACACTGCTGCTCCATATTTTAGTGATGCGATAAATGTATTTTTTATGTCATTCATTTCAATATAGCTCATTTAAATGCTATGGGCCTATAATAGTGTTTGTCCCAAAACAAGTACTGAAAATAATTTTAACAGCATGATAATCTGGGGAATCTTTTCCAGGATATCCTAAGCATAGCAAAAATGAAAAACCAGGGGTGCCTGGGTGGCTCAGTTCTTCAGCATCTGCCTTCGGCTCAGGTCATGATCCCGGAGACCCAGGATCGAGCCCCCACATCGGGCTCCCTGCTCGGTGGGAAGCCTGCTTCTCCCTCTCTCACTCCCCTGCTTGTGTTCCCTCTCTCACTGTGTTTCTCTCTGTCAAATAAATAAATAAAATCTTAAAACAAACAAACAAAAAACAAAAAACCAAATCCATGACCCCAAAAGTTTTTAACATGCAAATTCTCAAATTCTTAAATATCACTATAGCGTAGTATCCACCAGAACGTGTAGGAAAGCACATTAGAGATGGCTAAGTAACTCTTCCAGCTTCTTAATAAGTGAATGAGGTGAAAAATACAGAATTACAAATTCTATAAAAATATTTCCTCACTAAGAACTTTGACTTTCTTAGACCTTTCACTTGTCATTTCCAACAAACTGTGACTTCTGCACAGGTCCATTTTTTCACAAGGAACCAAATGATGAGTTGACAAGAGTTCTGGGCTCTGTTAGTTGAGATATGGGAAGAACAACAGAATCACACTTAGGTAGCTGGGCAGTTCATTCATCATGTAGGAAATTTGCTTCACACACAAGATAAAATTTCATTTTGGGACCTGATGGAGATACAAATTATATGTATCATGGGCTTTTAGGGGGCCTCATAAGTAGTTGAACCTGGCAATGGCATCTCCATCAATGCAGGTGTCTGTCTTCTTTTTTCTTTTTTTTTTTTAAGATTTTATTTATTTATTTGACAGAGAGAAACACAGCAAGAGAAGGAACACAAGCAGGGAGAGCGAGAGAGGGAGAAGCTGGCTCCCCTCTGAGCGGGAACCCAATGAGGGCCTCAGTGTGGGACCCGATCCCTGAACTCCAGGATCATGACCCGAGCTGAAGGCAGAAGCCCTCGACTGAGCCACCCAGGCGCCACATCTGTCTTCTTTTAAATAGAGGTGTGTCATCGTCAGGGACAGGTTGGGAAATCCATGACCTTCCTTAAGAGAGCTGCCCGATGATGAGAAAGTTGTCTTTGCTTCATTCAAGAATAAATTACCCAGCGGCACCTGGGTGACTCAGGTGGTTAAGCGACTGCCTTCAGCTCAGGTCATGATCCTGGAGACCCGAGATCGAGTCCCGCCTCAGGCTCCCAGCTCTGCGGGAAGTCTGCTTCTCCGTCTCACCTTCTCCCCTCTCATGCTCTCTCTCACTCACTCTCTCTCTCAATAAATAAATAAAATATTTTTTTAAATTGTGGAAAAAAAGAACAAATTATCCAATCTCATTACGCTACGGTGTGACAAGTCACTTGGCAAGGAGAATTTTTAAGTTCATCTCTTTCTTTGCTCTCCATCTCCCTGAGACTTACCTTCGGAGCTAGCTAGGGCAGGGTTTTATACACAATTTGCCACATCATTCTGGAGGGATTTTAATGGTAACTAAAGACTGCTGAAATATATTTAAATAAGATTTCATACCAGCAAGGCTTTCTGCTAGCTCTTCTTAGACGACTACAGAAAAAAATCCATTGTCGTAAATTCCCTGCTTCCCCCTTCCACCAGCAGTCACGCCATCACCACTGCCAGCCCCACTGCTCTACTGCAACGGAATTATGTTACAAGGTTAAAGTGCCATAATCCAAGTTTCCAGGCTAGAGGAAAAGCAGCACCTAGAGTCTTCTCTCAGAAGCGAATCAGCAAATGAAAAGAAGTGCTCTGTAGGAGCGCTCAGGAAGTAAGGGAAGGAGCCTCCTGGGGGAAGAAGGAATTAACTCCCCTTGGTGTATTGCTGGGGTTTTGGATTCCAGGGTGTTGGAGGCAGTGAAAGATGCCCCAGAGTGATCGCCACCTGATGCCTCTGTGGCTAGGAAGCTTGAGAGCTCAGCTCTGGCCCCACTACTTCCCGTCCTCAGTTCCTGCGCCTTCCATGCTCAGCTGCGTCCTTGAAAGTAATGAGCGGCTGATACAAGCACTGGAGCAAACACGTCTGGAAGACAATTCCTCGTTGCAGAAAATAAGCTGTCATAAAATTGATAAAGCTCCATTCCGAGGAGCCTCTACCAGACACAGAAGTTACATTGTTCTACCAAATACTTGTTTAAAATAAGATTCCACTGCTACCCACCCCTTCACTGAATAAAGATCATTCTGAATCATTACATGCCAGGTGGTCTGATAGACACGGCGGCGGGGGGGGGGCGACATAAAGATGAAGTGACAAGAAGATGGGCTCTGCCCTCCACGGTCTGGGACAGGGCTGCCTGAGGGAAAGAGAGGACATAGACCCTTACTTCTCTCTGTAGCTCTTTCTCCTCCTTAATCAAGCCCACATGTTTGACGCGGGGGAACTAAATGTGGTGAGGAGGGAAGGATTATAAAAATGTTCACTTTCATCCTACAGATATGAGAAAACAAGAACATACTGCCATTACTCGACAACTTTATAGCTCCAAATAATGCTATCATGCAGTAAGTCAGTGGAGGGTTCCTCCAGCCGCACCAAATGGGCACCTCGCTGGGCTCTGGGATGGAGGTCACGCCATTCCAGCCCCGGGCCGAGTTGTCCGCGGCCTTTGACAAGACAAGGAGGAAGGCCAGGGGAAGACAGGAGGCAGGGAAGACCCTGTCTGATCTCAGAGGCAACAAAAGCCCCCCAAACCCCACCCCCACCCCACAACCTTCCCTCCTTCTTAAGAAATGACAGAAATCAGGAAATATTACTTCAGCTTGTAGGCTTCTGTCCTGGCCTATCAATCCCACAGAGAAGTCCCAGCAAATTACTGGAAACTGCACTTTGAACTTAGCCTCTGGCAAAGAGCCCAGTCAAACAGAAATGTAAAAGTTCCTTTCCTCTGAGGGGCCCCTGCACCAGGGTGTCCCTATAGACACTCTAAAGCTGATTGCAACAGGTTGGAATGAGGCCCTGAGCCAGGAAAACAAGCCCTAACCAGTATGATTTCCTACTGCCTGTGTTGTTTCTTAAAAAGGTTTTCTTTGGCTTGTTCTCCCTCGTTTTGTTGGACTGGGTTACAGGCTCAGGTCCCATCGAGGAAAAGACTGGCACCATTTTCACAAAATGTCTAATCCTTGTTTAGTTCAAAAACGGCTCCATCAGCCCCACCAGTAAGTACAGTCATGTTGGGGGGCAGCTGGGGGCAGGGGACTGGTCAGGCCAGTTGCTAAGCAAATTCTCTGAACTCCCAGGGAACTGAGAAATAATGAGCTTGTAAACCCTGCAGATATTTCTACCTCCGACAAAGGAGACGCTCTTTCTCTGCCCCCAGATTTAACTAGGCGGCCTTAAAATAAACCACCAACAGGGGCCTTAGTATCCAGGAATAGCCTCTGCCCTGCAGTGCCTGGTCCCGCGGCCGCTTCTCCTTCGTAAGAGGAAAGAGTCAAAACATGGGTCTCTTTCTAGCTCTGTTCTATTTCTCTCTAAGAAAACTCAATTTGCACAAGCAAATAAACCGACTCGTTATAAAACTAAGAGGTCAACAAGAGACAGATAAAACTGAAGGTTCAACATCTGGAGAAACAAGCCTCTCTTCCAGCTGTGGTGGGGAGCTCCGTGGAGGAAGCAATCAGTCCCCTGGGAGCCAGCAGCAACCTGCGAAGCCAAGGGGGTGCACTCCGTGTCCACTCTCTGCTAGATCAAACATTGCTCTCTCAAGCACGAAAGCAGATTCGAATCACCACCAGACCTGGCCAGCAGTGACCTAATTCTTCTAACGTGCAATGATTCTAACTGCTTTCTCATAATGGGATTTTTTTCCTATGACATTTGCATTGTTTCATACGCAGAGTGTGAACAGTGCGGTGATCTATTCTTCTGATAATTTTATAAAGAAAATTCCCAAAACGGGGTCTATAAAGCCCATGTTCTTCCTGAAGAACTCACGCAGTGGTGGAACTATATGTTCCTTCTCAAAGCCCATGGCTTCCCCCTTCCTTGCCTTCCTGACCTCTGACTGACCCAGTTCTGCAATAATCAGCAGTCAATGAGCACCACAATTCCACCAAAAAAAATATATATATATATATACTATTGGGTAAAGTCTCATTTTAGGACACTGCTAGCTAACCCCATCATATTCTAGGGAGGCTCCAGTGGCTTTTCCACCTTGATTGTTGGTGGTGAATTTTTGTACATAACTTACTACTGGTTTCCCCTTCTCCTACCTACCAGTGGTCCTAGCAGAAGTATCAAAAAAAGAACAAATCCACTTTTTTTTTTAATAGGTCTCACCTACAAAATAACCAAGGAGAAAATTACCTAAGTCCTGGGGATGAGCCAATAGATAGCAAGTGTGAGTGGCCACACCTGGCATAGAGGAGAGTCCCCAAGAATAGTTGGAATTAGGAGAGTCATCGCTAAATAAATGGTCGGATCTGGGGTGGAGGTGGGGAGCTCTGAGGCTTCACAGGAGAGCCAAACTTGCCAGTGTATGAACTCCCCAAGGGGAAAGGCCAAAGATAGGAAGCAGAGTCAGTAACTGTGCTTGGTGGATATTGGGAATTTGAATATCTTGAAATCCAATGTTCAGGAGAATCCCCAGGACTATCTGACTAGAGAGCAGACCACTTGGCTACGCCCACCCCCTCCCCCAGAGGTGCTCATCCAAGAGATCTCGTCAGGCCCCAGGTGATTCTAATGCTGGACATCTAAAAACTACCCCTCCAAAAACACCAGCTTAGAAAATGACAAGAAGAAGAGGAGTCAAGTACGCGAAAATGGAGAGGCGAGGCATGCCAGGCAGCAGGAGATGGCCTAAAAATGGAAGAACCAAGATGGTGTGGCAGCATTGTAGAATGCAAACAGAAGAGAGCTTGCTAACGGGCTGAAGGGGGGTGTGGGGGCAGGATTGAGCGCTCTCAGAAGGCTTTGACTTCTGAGAAGACAGGTAGGTTCCATAGAGGGTAGAAATAAAAGATTGTTTTCATTATTCTGTTAAAATACTCAAACTCTCTTCAAAAATACAATAAACAAGCAGGAAGTCTTAAATTTGTATTTTACCAATATGATGTTCAAGTGAAAATACTCTAAAACTAAGGTTAAGTCCATGTTCTGTCAGATAAGCAGCTTCACTCAAGCAATTCAGCAAGATGGTTGCTTGAAGTCCTAAACTAAGTCATTGGGATCTAGGTAGCACTAAAACCACTCCATGTAGGCTACTAAGACAGCGTATTCCTCTGTAATCATCCACTTCTTCCGTTCCTTGGTTCCATTACTAACCTGAAGCACAAACATATGTTCTAAGACAAAGAGACACAGAAAGCTAGAAGAACTAAAGTTGCAAAGAAAGCCTCCATTTCCATTCAAAAATCCAAGGAACTAATGAACTTCAGTTGTGTCAAATCATATGAAAGACTGGAGCCATGTGGGCACTGACTAGCCGTAATAAGGGGAAACCTCAGAATACCTGCCCACCAAAGTGCCAGTGCTTTGAAAAAGCCTTCCCTGGACCATGACCACCCTGTGGATGATAATAGAAAAAAATAGTTTTCTTTGCCCTATAAAGAAGGTAACACTGAGATCCACAAAATATAATATAAAGGGATAAAAAATTTAATCGTGAAAAGATATTTAGGAGATCTAACATGTGACTAATAGGATTTCCACAAAGAAAAGAAGGGGAAAAAAACCAGAATGTATCATGGAAGAAATTATCAAAGAGTAATATGGCAGAATTCCTCATACTTGAAGTACAGGGGAGGGCCCATTAAGGGAACAACATACTGACTATAAAGATTTATAGCAAAGTACTTCAAAGTCAAATTGAAAAGATACTGAAAGCTTCTGGGCAGAGAAAAAAAGGTCACAAATAAAAGACTGGTAGTCAGAATTGCAACCCTCAATAGCAATACCCTGGGTCAGAAGACAACAGAACAATGCCTTCAAAATTCTGAAGGAAAGCGATGTCCCATCTAGCTTTATACAGCCAGGCCTACTAGTCACTAACACTAGACACTAAGGCAGGCTGGGGGAACACTACTCTCTCTTCTCTCGCTGAGCACATCTTTTTTAAGGCCCCTGTACTTAGGACTATAGGTTGTCTTTAAGGAGCTGCTTTTATCCAGGGGTGATGCCCTAAGGGCTTTCCACATAGTGCCTTGTGCTCAGTGGATTTAATTTTGCTGCCTGGGCTCACAACTCCTTGCCTTAATCCTTAGTCTCTTGATCACCTTTACTATTAACCTCCTTGACTGTTGCCACTCCCCATCCAACTCCGGCCCTCCTTTCCATATTTACATTGTAATTTTTTCTCCTGGACTCGAGATGTTGGCCATGGCTCCTCACATCCATCTCTCCTGAATACAGGGGCCGCACCATGTAGTCTGTGCTACACTAACAAGGGGCCTAAGTCAGGGAAGGGAAAGTAAGGCCAGGTAGAAGCAGAGAACAAAATGAAAATAAGAAAATCTGCTACTAGGAAAAGTCTCTGGACCAGAATTGAAGGGTTTTGTGTTCTGTCCATATTTGAGCTCCCTAAGGTGGAAGAGCAGAAGCCTTTTTAGAAATGCACATTTAGGGTCACCTGAGTGGCTCAGTTGTTAAGTGTCTGCCTTCAGCTCAGGTCACGATCCTGGAGTCCCTGGATCAAGCCCCGCATCGGGCTCCCTGCTTGACAGGAAGCCTGCTTCTCCCTCACTTACTCCCCCTGCTTGTGTTCCCTCTCTAGCTGTCTTTCTCTCTGTCAAACAAATACATAAAATCTTAAAAAGAAAGAAAGAAAGAAAGAAAGAAAGAAAGAAAGAAAGAAAGAAAGAAAGAAAGAAAGAAAGAAGTGCACATTTATTTGCCTGGAACATCATCTCTGTCATAACTCTCAGGATCCCAATGCCTGATGTTAGCAGAGGACACCTATGGATCATGGGTTCAGCAGACAAGAGGGCAACCCCATTGCCTTACTCCATCATCATTAGCAGAATGTCCTTAGGGAACAACTGGTGAAGCCCAAAAGAGTATCTGAGATATTAGATCATCTTAGATATTAGGATTAAAAAAATTAGGTAAAGGGGCACCTGGGTGACTCAGGTCATGATCCCAGGGTGCTGGGACTGAGCCCTGCATCACACTCCCTGCTCACAGGGAACCTGCTTCTCCATCTCCTCCCTGCTCGTTCTTTCTCTCTCAAATAAATAAATAAATTAAATCTTTACAAAATAATTTTTTTTTAATTTAGGTAAATGTAATATTTACTTGGAAATATATGACACAAACTCTCCCAAGCTCTAGTCCTCACATACCACAAACTCAAACATGTCCAAAATCTAATTTATGACCTCCTTCCATAAAACTCTTCTTCCTCTAACTTTCTCATTTGAGTCCTAGGCATCAATTTCATCCTTTCACAGGTTTCCAGAACTGGGGCCTCTTTGCATCCTCCTATTCTCTCCCGCCCAGCTGACAAAAATCCCTGAAGGTCCTCTCCTGCATTAATCTCCCTTTCCTTCCCCTCACCTTCCTAGCTCACTCCCTCCAACCAGTCCCTACTCTCCCATTTATTACCACCAAATAAGTGAATCCAGGGCAGAATTCGAAGACAGAGACCACACACTGCTTGCCTCCTAATATCCATTTTCCTTTCTCTCTTAGTCACAGATGCCTAACTTGTAGCTAGACACATTGCTGACCAGAATAAATTGTACACTTCCCAACCTCCCCTGAAACTAGGTGTGGCAATGAGACTCCATACATTCTGGCCAATGAGATGGAAAAAATGGGTCGTGTGGGACTGCTGAGAAGGCTGATGGAAGTAAATTGACTCAGCTGGGGCACTCACCCCAGAGCCCGTTCCCTCTTCTTCCTTCTAGCCTGCAAGGCAAGTGTGGCCAGCAGAGTCCAGCAGCCAGCTCAGACCCCGAATGAACTACAAGGACGAAAGCCTGCTCCCTAGAACAGAAGAGCAGAAAACTAGCAGAGGCCTGGACCTAATGACTGCATGGAGCTCACACACCTGCCCTACGGTGCCAATCTCCAGAGGCTTTTTAAAGAAGTACAAAGTACGGGGGCGCCTGGGTGGCTTAGTTGGTTAAGCCACTGCCTTCAGCTCAGGTCATGATCCTGGTGTCCCAGGATCGAGTCCCGGGACCGAGTCCCACACCAGGCTCCCAGCTCTGCGGGGAGTCTGCTCCTTCCTCTGACCTTCTCCCCTCTCATGCTCTCTCTCACTCACTCTCTCTCTCTCTCTCTCAAATAAATAAATAAAATCTTTAAAAAAAAAAAAAAAAAAAAAAAAAGAAGGAAGTCCAGTGGCTTCCTTTTAGAGTGGCTCAAGCCACTCTTTTTCAGGTCACTGTAACAGCTGTACTGCAAATCATAACTGACAACATTTTGCTCTCAAAAGCCATTGGTGGCTCCCAAATTCCAACTAAGCAGTGTCCAGGCTCCTTGGCCCAGCACCCATGGCAATCCCAAATCTGGACTGAACTTTCACTTCCAGCTTTGTCTTCCACTCCTTTCCTTTATGAGATCTATAATCTAGCCAAATGAAACAGCTGTGATTCCCAAGGAGGTAAGAGAACCGTAGAACCTTAGAGCTAATGATCTCAGTGGGCCTCTGGAACAGTGGGTTTCTAAGAGCTGTCATATGCGAATCTCTCTTTCCATTTCTTAAACATCTTACACAAAGCCCCAATAGCTCCAACATAGAAAAGACAAAAGCAGACCTGTTCTGATTTGAAAATGCCTGGCCTGGCCCAAATTTTTATTTTCTGTTTGGCCCTATGGGTGGGAATTAGTGTGAATTGGCCCAAGGCTGGCTAGTAGCAGGTCCAAAACTAGAACCAAGGTTTCCCTACACCTACTCCTCCTCTTATTTTCACCAGTAAGTGAGGCAAATCGAAGTGCTCAATAAAAGCAAAACCAAGTGTAGCAAATTTTCAGATACCTATATTTTTGGCATAGAAAAAAGGGAATTACACTAAACAAGGATTTCCAAGCCTTCTCCATCCCACTGTCTAGGGATAGAACATAAAAAACAATGAACCCAAATTCCCATCAATCTGGGATTTTCCAAACAGCAGAATGTTTCCTCTTCAGACTCAGGCCCAAGGGAGCTGCTGTAATTAGCCCCGCATCCAGGGATGTGGGATTGTATGCCAGGTCAAAGAATGTATCTCCACAGGATCCTCAGAAAACCTTGGCCGCTGTTGTTTGAAGCTATTAAAAGATATCAAGATTGGGGCACCTGTGTGGCTCAGTCCTTAAGCGGCTGCCTTGGCTCAGGTCAGGATCCGGGAGTCCAGGGATAGAGCCCCGTATCGGGCTCCCTGCTCAGCGGGAAGCCTGCTTCTCCCTCTCCCACTCCCCCTGCTCCTGTTCCCTCTCTAGCCGTGTTTCTCTCTGTCAAATAAATACATAAATAAATAAAATCTTGGAAAGAAAAAGCTATCAAGATGTTGGCTTAGGCAGGAAAACACCTTCTGCTTGGCTCTTTAGGCCTCATGAGTGGCAAACTGAGTTGAGGACACTACTGTCAGTACTCCCTTTGGGGTACTGAGGAAACCCTTACTCTCCCTGACTATGTTCCAGAAATGTCACTGCTCTGTGTAAAGCAGAGGGGGACAAATCATTACATGTTAGAGGAAAGGACTCAAAGGACCATCCAGCCCCACTTCACTGAGGTAAAGTCCTGCTTCATATGCTTTGTACATTTAACTGTTTTGAATGACGTTCTTCCCTAGTTGAATAATAAAGTCAGAGGACAAGACAAGATGTATGTACAAGGTTGATGCTGACTAAGGAGAAATTCACTGGGTTGTGACTGCTGAGTATGGACAGAAGAAGGGGATGAGATGAATTCTATGTAGGGTCCCAAAGGGCAGCAGTGGCTTAAATTTCCACAGGGGTGACCAAGACATTTTCCCTCTCTCCAGAGAAAGGGCAAGAACAGGCTCGGGGCCAGAGCGGCTAGGCGGAGGCAAAAAGGAAATGACAGCACACCTTCCTAGGATGCTGCATAGATTTGGGCTTGCCAGTGGGGCTCATCTCACCTCCTCCCCGGGAGTCCGCCGGACATGCCCCTGACCACGGCCTGATAGCCAAACACCGTGACCTGGGGTGAGTGATCTCCCTAAAATGTGTATAAAATAGGGATGATAACATAGTGCCTACTGGATGGAATGTTCTGAGGAACAAAGGAAAGTAACACACAGAGCCTGGCACGGGGGAAGTAGTCTGTAATAGTAGCTATTACTGCGTTTACCTCACGTAGCCCATCTCATCAGCTAAATCATAAATACCTTTAAAGCAGAGACCATGCCCTTACTTCTCCACTGCACACCATGCTTCCCCAAGTTGGCTGATTGATTAATGAGCACTGGAAGGGGAGACCCAGCTCATTAGATATTTCATGTGACAGCATGTTCCTTCCAGTTCTCAAAGGAACTCCCCACAAGCCCTTTTTTGGGGAGGAAGCAGCAAATCCCCGATTCTTTTAAAGAATATCAAAGTGTCCCCTATTTTCTCACATTTCACAGATCAAAGAAGAGAGCTATCAAGGGCCTGCGAGGCCATGGCCAAGCCCTGTAAACGACAGAGGGATGGAGGAACGCACTTCCCAGCCAAGGCCCACAGCTCCCGGCTCCTGCCAGGGCAGCTGGGCCCTCCCCGTGTGAGGCATCCGCGTTCAGACTTGTGCCTCAGCTCCCATAAAACCCGCTCCGCCTTTTCCTCCCCGAAATCGAGCTGCCTTTGTATTGCAGATCAGTTCACGCCAGAAAAACCCTATGGCCAGCCGTGCCTTTTCATTTGTAGTGATCAAAGAGAAAGCTGTCTGATGCAGAGGCAAGCACCCTTTTGGTAAATATATGTTTTTAAAATTCAGATTCAAAACACTCCTCTGGGCTCACCTGTCCCCTAGTTTTCTGAGGAAGGTATGCATTTCCCTTGGCAAGCAGAGAAGGTCACGTGGTCTAGCCATCCCAGCATCCGGCTGCCTCTGCCTTCTGGGGAATCAGGTTACCTGGAATGTCGGGCCACTTCTCCGGGTCTGGGTGGAGGCCGGAAGAACTGGGTGCAGGGAGTGAAGGACTGTGGGGAGACAGGGTGGAGAAACCAGAAACCTAGGAGGAGGGAAACAGGTTTCCTTTTTTAGGGCACCCGTGCTACAGGCCCATGGGTTTGGGGGAGGAAAAATGTCAGTTACTTTTGTTTGTCTTAAAACAAAGAGGTAGCGGTGCATTTTTTTTTCTTTTTTCTTCTTCTTTTTTTTCTTTTTCTTTTTTTTTTTTTGCCTGAAAATATATGGGAAATGCATACCTAAAGTTGTACTGGGTGGGGACCAGAGTCCTTGGCAACCACGCAATAGAACAGATCAGAAGGACTGTCCTGTAAGCAATGGCTACCTAGAATGGTTGTATAATAGGACGGCACACCTGGCTCCCGCAAAGCCCGGGAGCGAAAAATTGCTTTTATAGAGCCGTGGAGTGAGCAGTAGGAGGAAGGTCTTCCGCTGTGTAAGAACCAGGTTGTGCACAATATACAATTTCAGGTATTGTGTGAGGTCTTCAAGGAGCCCCACCTATGCCCAAGTGTCCGTGCCAACCACGTGGGGCTCCTCAATAGCCCCACCACTTTTCCTTAAGACAAAGGAGGAACGAGTTCGTTCCGGTCTACAGAACTTGGGGAACTCAAGACTCTAAGAACACATTCCTTCATCCTTATCTTCTGAGTTTACAGTCAGCAATCTGGAAGAATGGCAGGGAAGAGTTTACGTTTAGGGAGGCAGACACCTCTGAAGGGGAAATGGGGCACCTTCAAAATTCAAACTTAACTGGAAAAGGAAGAGAAATCAGATAATATCCTTTCTGCCGTCCCCTAATACCTTGAGGAGTTCAAAGGTTTTCCAAGCCTGCGGCACTTGGCAATTATAATTACACAGTAAAATACCTAAGGTTAATGAATAACCTCTAAAGGAAGTTACTTCACATAATGACAGCAATTTCTCTGAACTAAATGTTAATAATAAGGCCTGTAATACTATGAGAAGGAAATGGTGGCAATTGGCAAATGGAACTCTGTTGCTTGGTAACAAGACCTGAGGTATGAACATTCTCTTTACCTCACGGGAAAGGGGTGGGTGGAAGGATTGCTGCTTCAGCCTGAAGGATTGGAAAGGCAGGCGGCTCTCTGAAGCCACCGGCTGTCCCTCAGTACATAAAGTGAAAGCATATGTGACCAATCACCCTGTTAGCAGAGAGGAGTTGGAGGGACAATAATTCCCCAAGAATTACTTAGCAGCACAGTCAAGGAAATGGGGTGTACTCCATAAAGGGACCGAGGGCAACCTAGCTGACGTTACCTGGTACCAATCACTACTACACAAATAGAACATTTCAGCAAAATCCACCCAAGGGCTAAATCTTCTCCCCAGCGCTCTCTTACTTGGGTTTGTTCCAGCAGAGACATATACTTTGATCCTCTTGTTTGTTTTTTTCTGCTTTAGAGCAACTGTGGCATTTGAGAGATGAATTGTAAAAGGAATGCAATTAAGACAAGCTAAGAGTGCAATGTTCCTTGTAGAGGAAAACTTGATGCATTTGAACTGCAGGCGAGTCTCCAGTGGCGTAATCATTGGCAGTCTGAATTGGAAGATCCTAGAGACAACGTCTTCCAACCGGTCATTAATCAGCAGGAAATAGCCTACAACAAGGACGTTATTACCTTAAACCATTACAGGAGCAAACCATTCAATGAGAGGGTGAGATAAGACTGAGAATTGAAAATCCCTGTTTGTTTTATGGCAGTGATTCTAAAATATGTCAGAATAGCATCACCTGGACAGCTTTTAAAACATACAGATTCTTGGGGCTCCACCCCTGGCCACTGACACAGAAACTCTAGAATAGATACCTGGGAATCTATACTAAATTTACTGGTGTTCTGATCATCAGCCAAGTGTGGGAACCACTGCTTTAAGTTGTCAGAAGTAGTTTTTTTTTGGGGGGGGGGGTCTGGCTGGCTCAGTCAGTTAAGCCCATGACTCTTGATTTCTGCTCAGGCCATGATCTCAGGGTCCCAGGATCAAGCCTCACACCCACCGGCAGGGAGCCTGCTTCTCCTTCTCGTACTCTCCTTGCTTATGTGCGCTCTCTCTGTCTCTCTGTCAAACAAATAAGGTCTTTAAAAAAAAAAAGTAGCTTTTTTGTTAGACAAAAGTTAGAAAGTGAGAGTGAATTATTCATTTTTCTCCCATGGAAATGGATCTAAACATTTTTTAAAAGAAAACTAAATATACTTGGTATATTCTAAGTGCATTATTCTAGCATGCTTCATTTTCCAGTATTAAAAAAGCTTTAAGACTGAATGTTATGCCAAAAGCAACTGACTTCTACTATGCCATCATTTAATTTGAGGTTACTTACTATAAATTTAGCATCTTCCTAAGAAGACAAAGAAAATCGTCTGCCCTAAGAGCCTTAAAAGTTTCAACCAATACAAAACCACAAGACAGACAGTCTGTCCCCTAGTCATGATTATTTTTCAGAGTTCCTTATCAAGAATTAGCCAATGCTTTCTAGAAGCTCTCAGTAGACTTCCTTTTCCCAATTTTCCCTTCACCATGTGCTCCTCTTTTTGGTTCTCTGATTTCTTTAAAAATAGTAATAAGGGCACCTGGGTGGCTCAATCAGTTGTGTGTGTCTCTTGGTTTTGGCTCAGGTCATGAGATTGAGCCCCATGTTTGGCTCCATGCTCAGCACAGAGTCTGCTTGAGATTCTCTTCCTCTCCTCCTCCCCCAGCTCATGCCCCTTCTCGCTCAAATAAATAAATAAACTCTTTTAAAAAAATAGTATTAATACTGTATTTTTTAGCTATGGGTCTTAACGAACTAACGTTGTAATGGCCAAATAACACAAACATACCTTTATAAGGAATGGTGGGGTGAGGGGAGAGACTTCATTCAAAGGAATGACTCCTGAATAGTAAGAACATAGTTTGAGCAGATTGAGCTTCTGACTCTGAAAGTAACTGAGCCCTGAATCATGAAGATCTCTGCATTTACTCTACAAAATGAAAGGAAGTACATCCTAATAAGACCTTCTAACTATGTTCAAGGAAATTAAAAGCCAACCACTAAACAATCAAGAGAAACACCCTCAAGGTAATGAAAAATAAACACCATCAGAATGCATGGAGAGCCTGAACCATAAAAAATGTTCCCCTACAAAAAGTGGAATTGACAACCTGACAAAAGCCATTTCATCTTCCCTAAAATTCCATAGGACTCATTCACGTGATTCTTCAGAAGCCCAAAAAGGTTCACCTCAAACCCCAATCCTGATTCACTGGAGTTTCTTTAAATCACTCTCTACATCCTTACTCTGGGACTTCAGGAATCTCTGGAAACTTCTGCTGTGGTGCTGATGACTCTCCTGACATATAGGAAAATAACACCTCTCATCCCCACTCCTGTCCCCGAGGATGCACACACCTGAAAGTCACACGGATGTGCTGATTCAACAGCCTACTTGAATTGAGGTTGCCCAACACAGTCGAAATCTGTGAAAGCTATTTGACCTGCACATCCCACAGAATAATGTCAACCTTACAGAATATGATGGATGGGCAAGAGTAAGCTACTGCCTCCAGGAACACTGCTGCATACACACACACACACACACACACACACACACACACACACACACACCCTCACTCACCTCCCTCTGCCACGATACTGTTGACTTGGCCTATCCCCTATATTCAAAAGGCTCCTTGAGGGTAGGAAGTGGATTCTATTGTTTCACTTTGCAAGGTGAAACACAGTACTACAGGTACTCTCGGGGGAGAGAAACGTAACCTTGACCTTTGTAGAGTCTCTGGCTGAGCCTGAGAATTGAATGGACATAAGAAAGATTGACAAGAGAAAAGCAGGTTTGTATAACTAAGTTTTATGGGACACAGGAGCGTTCATAAGGAAAGGAAAATGAAAGAAGTAGCAAAACCTAAGGACATCTATATCAGATTGAACAAAGAGATGCAACTGTGGAAAAGTAACTAAAACCTATAAAGAGACTAAAGGAAGATTAGAGGATAAGAAGATAAGAAGTAAAATAAGACCTTATTTTAATAAAGTCTACTTTTACAGATTTTTCTCAGCCTCCACTCCCCCCCTCTGGTGATAGACTATTCCTTTCCTCCTGGTCCTGGGCAGGCATCTTTCCCAGGGGAGTTTTATCTCCTGCTTTCAGGAGGTAAAGGGGAGACCAGAGTGCCCTTCGTGCACGTGCTGTTTTGTAGTGCCTTTAGCTCAAAATAATCCATATGCCCAAGCAGCGTATTTTGGGGAGGTGTACTCTGCCATCCTTCAGTATCAAGTATATTAAGAAGTTAGATACTTATCACTGAGTGCCTAAAGATCTGTGCTGCTAATAGTTGCTTTCTCTGTGTTAGCCATTGTCGTCCCTGTTTTTTTTTCCCTTTGAAAAGCAGACAAAATGTTTAATGATGCCCTTAGTCACTAACACCTTAGTATGAATTATTACAGTTGGTGATTCTTGTCCAGATTAGAAGCACTCTTGGACTTGGAAGTATGGGTAGAGGAGAGGGAACAAAAGTCAGGGTAAAGAATAATAACTATGAAGGGAAACCTTTTACAGGTTGAACCTGAACAGTGTTATTCCTTCTCACCCAAAGGATAGATGGTGATGTAGTGCTTGGTGATTTTGCAGAAAGGAGTTTGTTCCATGAGCTACTACTGGGAACTGAAGGTATAGTATGCAGCCTAATAGACGCCTAAACTGGAGAGTGATATTTTCTTGGTAATTGTTCTGTGCAAAAAAGGACTACTCAAAATAAACCTATTGCAATACTGGTACTAACCTGTAATTGATTCAGAAAGAGAGTGAGAGAGATAGGGGCAGAGTCCAGAGGTTTGACCACAGAACCGGAAATCAGAAAGACCCTGTTAATTTCTGGTTCAGTCGTTTACTACTTGGATGACCTTAGGCAGGTTACCTAAGCCCCGGATTTCTCATTTGTAACATGGTAATAGCAACACCCTCACCTTCTCACAGGATCATTGGGACTTCGAGATTACAGAAAGCAATAGGCAAACTGGCACATAGCAGTCGTGTGTACAATATGATTACAATCTGCTTAACAAATGTTCATGAAATGGAACAGACTCTCTAACATACTAACATACCATAACTGAACCCCCCGTTCGTTCACCATAGCCCATGGCTAACCTATCTGGGACACACAACCTACTTTAGACTCTCCATTTTTAATACTCCTAACAGAAGAGTATCAGGCTTTGCTAAAGGTTGAGTCTTTACAATACAACATAAATAAAGAAGAGATTCAAATATTTTCTAGTTAATTTGATCAATAAATACGGCTAGACCACATAATTCGAATTATTTCTTGATTTGCTTGACTGAATATGGCCAAAACTATAAAATTGCTTCCGTTGGTAAGCATCGGGGACATGGCCCTAAGAAATCTTATTGTTTACATCATGGACCTTGAGGAACTGGGATTTTTGAAATTCTAACAGGGATTATACAACCAAAATGAAACAGCTTTAAGTTGAGTAGGCTAAAGCAGGCCAGCTTTGGTAAAGAGCCAATTCACATTATTCCCCAATTCCCCTAATAAAAATTTTCTCCCTTCGGTTGGAACAAACCCTCTGTACTCACTCAGTGAGGTATATAAATCTTGATCAAGCAATCCTTAAGTAAACCCTATTCTGATATTCCCATCTCCTTCGCTAAACAAGACAAATTCAGCCTTTTGTTTTTTAACTTCAGAACTGGCAGTCTTGTTGCCTGAACAACAAAGCCCGTGGTATTTGTAGTCCTTATAGCTTCTGTGAAGAAGCCCTGATCTTCTGAATGTCCACTTTTAGTTAACTTAATGTCATTATATCAAGAACTTAGGATTTCTCCTTCAGAAACCATGTTCCTGAAGTAGTCTTATTCTTATGGCTACTCCCATCCTATGTGCTCCAAAATGTATGCATGTGGTCACTGGCTTAGAGTAAACCCTGAACACGGAGGTAATATCAAAGGATACAGACTGAGTAATTTCAGGAGCCCGGGCTTCTTGATCTTGACCTAGAGGGACACAGTTTAGGATTTTAAGGATCCTGTTCAATTCCCACCTTGGGTTCACCTTCCAATCTACTTCCTAAGGAGTAAGAGTTCTGTCTGTTCTCATGGCCTCAGGGGTGGGGGGTGTGCAGGGGAGGAGTAAGGAAAAATGTTCCTCAGTTATAGGTCCACCTAGATTCTGACGGAAATCCTCTTCTTTCCAGCCACCAAAATCACAACTCTGTGGATTCCCTGGATTCCAGTCAGTTCCACCCCTTTATCTCTTTCTTTAAGAACATAGCTCTCTCCGTCAGCTCCCATAAGCTATCCCTTCTCTATGACTCCTTCCTACCATCCCTAAACCTACCATGTTCTACCAAGATCCAAGTCCCTATACTCCTATACAACCCTTTTCCCCATCTGCCTTCCCATCATAACTTCCCTCCACATCTTAATCTAAGGTTTTACTCACATTTTTTCTAACTTTTGGGAATCCCCTCTTTTAAGCCCTATACTTCTCCCAACTACCAACATTAGCTTTTCTAAAACAAATCCCATTTAATTACTCATCAAGTATGGGGTAACTCCCTATCTCCTCGTGATTTTTAAACAAAGCCTACTTAACAGAATTGCCAATGGGTATCCATAGTTTCAAGTAATAACCCAGATATAGCAAAAAAAAAAAAAAAAAATCAAAATCGAATCCATTTGCAGTGTCTGAATTATCTAATTTTACCATTTGTTTGATAAAATTAGCATAAAATTTTCCAGATTTCCATTTAGGATAGTGCAGACATAACTGGTATCAGGATAGACTAAATAAAATAATTTTTAATCTCTTTAAAAATAATACTGAGCACATGCTGTAGCATACTGTATGCTATGCATAGGGGAGAAGGAAAAAACAAAAAACAAAAAACAAACCTTTCCTCTAGTGTCTTAAGTCCAGTTCTTCCTGAAGTGTGTGAATTGAACTGCCAAAAGGCAGATTAATAGGAAAGAAGGTTTACTCCCTATAGTCGGGTGGGACTTCACACAAAAGAAATGAAAACTCCAAAGAGACCCAGGTTCTTATATACCATTTAACAAAGGGTGATGTAGAGACCAGACAAAGAAAAAAGGGAATGAGGGTACATTTTAGGAAGATGATTAGAGGTACATGGTAAATAAGGGTAAGGTTTATTCTATCTCAAGTCATCTGAGGTAGTAAGAATTGTCTCAAGAGCCTCACAGAGGACTAACTTTACAAAAGGAAATTTCCTTTACAAGAGAGAAATTTATACCCTGCTTTAGGCAGAACGGGGACAAGCAGGAGCTCCTTCGGTGTTTGCTATTTCTTAATTGCTTTTAACTCAAAATAATCCTTTTTCTTTTTTTAAAGATTTTATTTATTTATTTGACAGAGAGAAACGCAGCTAGAGAGGGAACACAGGCAGGGGGAGTAAGAGAGGGAGAAGCAGGCTTGCAGGCTTCCTGCCAAGCAGGGAGCCCAATGCAGGGTTCGATGCAGGGCTTGATCCTGGGACTCTGGGATCATGACCTGAGCCGAAGGCAGATGCTTAATGACTGAGCCACTCAGGTGCCCCAACTCAAAATAACCCTTATACAAACATGGCACTTTAGGGGTGGTGTAGTCTGACCCCCTTCATATGCAAAGGTGAATAGCATGCTGACCTTACCCTCAAAGAATTTATACAAAAATGAAGTCAATAAATTCTCCTAGATTTTATATTCCAGGGGAAAAAAGGGTAGGGGGAGGCATGGGGGGGAAATCACCCGTAACGCACTCTCTTTCAGTTGTGAAGCATTCACTGTGGTTTAATCAGAATAATATCCAAGTGTAGTTTATACAGGAATGCTTTATTATCCCATCCTGAAAAATATGTTGCATAGTAATTTTAATCCTTTTCCAAAAATGGGTTGGCTAATTTTTGGATGACAGACCTATGAATCCATTATTTTTTAAACCCATTATTTTTAATGGGAAGAATAATAAGGTATTCCCAGTTTGTATGAAAATCCTGGCCAATTTCCCCAAACATCCCTGAAGCCCTCTTAAGTGTCTATATAACAATGCATCAAGGATTCCAGCATACTACAAAATACTTAAAAAACACCAATTACCTAATTATTTGACACTTAATGAACTCATTAGTGGGCATCTTTGTATGCAGTACTTGATAATGTACAGAATCAGATATGTATTGTGTTTTTCCTCCCGCAATGCCATAAACATGCTCTCTGTCCTAAATAATGAAGTGATATGTTAAAGATACACAAAAGTTCAAAAACAGGCTCAGCAAAATAACAATAAACAAGACAATTATTTTTGAATGGCTACTGCTTGAAGAATTGCCTGAGGGAGGTTTGGTGGCAAGAGGCGGAAGTGGGTCTGTGGCCCCTGTTGCTTTCTGGGGGGAGGGGGCGCAGAGGAGGTGAGTAAGGAATGCATGCTTCGTCACGTGAAGCTTTTCTCCTAAGGCACCCCTCTTCTAAACTTCTTGGACTCACCCAATTTCCTCTTAGGCTTTTCCACTACGTAAAAGACATTTCACTCAATAACATGGGGGAGATGAGAGCAGTAATGCACCATACATTTCGTCAACGTGCAAACCTGATTCCACTGAGAGAACAGATGAAAGAAGTTTTGCTCAGACCCCAGGACAACTTCAAGTTTTGCTGGCTTGCATGTGGAATGATTACAGCAAGTTTTAATTTAGATAATGAACTTCTTAATGCAGGAAGTTCTTAAGTCAGGAAATAGGAGTTGACGAAATTGAAACCAATTTATTAAATAAAGGAAAAAGCAGATACAGCCAAGTGCTTGGAAGCTAGAACACTCAATTTTTAAGGTTTGGGATAAAATAGCACGGGAGCTAAAATTCTTCAGTTTTTACACTGTACCATCACTCTAATATTTTGTTCTAATCCTCTGAAGTTGTTTAGAACAGATGCAATAGATATCTGGAAAAACCAACTTAACCTTTACTTCTAAACTTTTCCTCAAGATTTAGCTATAAACATAAACATTTGATTGCACAAACTGGTAACAGTTCACATACTGGGCAAGTCTTATATTTAACTGCATAACAACCTATCTTGCAGTCCTCTGGGACAAGCCTCCCCCACCCCTCTACAAAGAAAATCTGGGCCTCCTCCCAATTTGGATGGTTCTATACATCTCATGCCTCTGACTGCCCCCTTAACCACAGAGAGGTCCATGACCAAAGCCCAAGTGATTGGAGTAGAACCTCTTGGCTCTAGAAATTGGTCCATGAATGAGCAACTGCCCAAAGATGAGCCTCTCTAGACCCTTCTTTTCCAGAGATTCCACAAACCGAAGGTAGGAGAAAAATCCCTCTCCTTTGCCATTGCTAAGCCTTCCCCAAGGATTGTTCTGTAACTCTGGACCTGCCTGTGGCCATCTCCATTCAAGAAGCCATCTGAAGCGACAGAGAGTGAGTGACAACAAAAGAAGTGAAAACTTAAGGCAGAGAAATGGAAAGATAGTCCTGATACTAGATCCAGGTGACCCTGAAGCTAACCCTACTTCTTCTTTCCTTATATCAAGAGCCACTAAATTCCCCTTTTTGGATAATATTTTTGAGATCAGTTTCTGTCACTACAATATTGGTTAAGCAAACTACAGTATATAGTTTGCTTATATAAACTCAGAATTGTATGGCCATTAAAATGATCTTACCAAAGTATTACTTTCAATAAAAATGAATGGATAGCATATAGAGATGATCTGATAATATTAAGTGATAAAAAACCTAGATACAAAAAAATATTCATAGGGTGCCTGGGTGGCTCAGTCATTATGCATCTGCCTTTGGCTCAGGTCATGATCCCAGGGTCCTAGGACTGAGCCCCCCATCCATCCAGCTCCCTGCTCAGAGGGACACTGCTTCACTCTCTCCCGCTCCCCCTGCTTGTGTTCCTTCTCTTGCTGTGTCTCTCTCTGTCAAATGAAGAAATAAAATCTTTAAAAAATATATTCATAGCATCAACTAATTATGTTAAAAATAGATGGATAGAGAACACACTGTAATGATGGCTTTTTTCCCTGGGTGATGGGATATATGATTTTTAAAAATAATTTTCCATATTTCATAATTTTTCCTTTCATAAGAAAATGATACTAGAAACCAATCCTTTGGTCCAATCTTTTTATAAGTCTATGTACAAATTGAAACATAATCACCCACCAATATACTTTGAATTTTACCTGGCATCTTTATTTCAAAATAAGTCTCTTTTCTTTTTCAAGCACTAGGACTTTAAAAGATGACATTTATAAGGATGGTCAATGATCATCACCTTCTCCCGGCAGTTTATGCATTTTTTAAAAAAGATTTTACTTACTTATTTGACAGAAACACAGCTACAGAGGGAACACAAGCAGGGAGAGTGAGAGAGGGAGAAGCAGGCTTCCCACTGAGCAGGGAGCCCGATGTGGGACTCGATTCCGGGTCTCCGGGATCATGACCTGAGCCGAAGGCAGTCACTTAACCAACTGAGCCACCCAGGCGCCCGTTTATGGCATTTTGGCTAGTGTGACAACACACAAAACAAACATTTTGATCTAAATGAAGTCACTCGGTAACTTTCTAATTCTTTTTCTCCATAGCAACAGACATAAAATATGGAAATATGTTTAATCAAGTTTTTCCTTCTTTTTCATAACTAGTTCAAAGAGCCTTAAGCGAGTTTCATGCCTCCTTAAAAATCTCACCCTGTAGGTGGGGCTCATTTTGACACTGAAGTCTTGGGCTTTACACCAACAACCTGACTCTGTTACCGCATTCCTGCTGAAAAGCACTAAGAAGTTAAAATGTTTCTTTCTTGAATTTTTTTTTTCTCATGAAAATGACTCTGAAAGCTTTGGAAGGTGTTTTAAAATAATGTCATATGAAAAGTCAGCCTGTTATTAGACTGCAGACCACGGAAGAATCCCATAGAGTTTTTTTTTCTAATATAATTTAGCCTCTACATTCAGGAACTTAAGAGCTCGAGTATGGTTTAATAGGTAGACTTAGAGGCTTCTGTGCCTCTGTAATCCTCCTTTCATCAAAACAATAGCTATAATTAATATTTATGATTCTGCCTTTCACCTCGAAGGACTTCACAAATTGTTACCACAGGACTCATGACACTTACTAATGAAGTACTGCTCAGTCGAGTAGAGAAATTTATGATCATCTCAAGTTTGCTCCATGATCATGTGGCTACTACAAAAGGGGGCTGGGAGGGGATGAATGATTCAACTCCCCAACAGCAAAAGAATGACTCAGGAATGGGAAGTCAGTCAGCCCGCCCATACTGATTCCTCAAAGCCTATGTAGCAGAATCATGTTTTTTCATTATGAACCACTGTGATGTCATACAGGCATAGGTAAATCACAGTCCCAGGGCCGTTGGCCTCAACTTTATACACTACTTCTCTCCTACCACCTCCCCACTCTACCCCCCAGCAAATGATTTTTGCATTTTTATTTATTTGATTTATTTTTTAAAAGACTTTATTTATTTGACAGAGAGAGAGAGAGAGCCAGAGAACACAGAGGTTGGGAGGATGAGAGAAAGGCAAAAGGAGAGGAAGAGGGAGGCTCCCGCTGAGCAGGGACCCCAATGTAGGCTTCATCCCAAGACCTCAGGATCATGGCCTGAGCCAAAGGCAGACATTTAAACCAACTGAGCCACCCAGGTGCCTGATTTTTACACTTTTAAAGGATTATTTGAAAACTAGGATGGAAGGGAGGGAGAGGGAGAGAAGGAAGGAGGGAGGCGGAGTATATGATAGAGACTGTGTGTAGCCTGCAAAATACAAAGTATTACAGCTATTGTGGAAGCACATTTCAGGTATTACCAAACTATTTTTAGAGTCATCACATTGCTCTGAACTGAGGAGACAGAGACCCACCAAAGACCAAGTTCATATACCACCATACATATATGAACACTATCATACACAGGAGATTCATCAACACCTGAGATCATCAACAGTCCTGCTGGACTGTGGCACCATTCAACAGCCCTGAAGGAGGAAGGTAAAAAAAGAACAGAAACCCAGCTGTTGGTTTACATACAGGGAGACCCACCAGCAAGGCTGAGCCACTGAGCCTATTCAAGCCATAACTGAAGCAAACGGAAAGCCAGTGAAGTATCAGCATGCCTTTCCAGCTGTACACTTTTTGTCTAGCCTTTTAGCTAGTTTTATCAGGTATTTATCTGACAGTTATTCATAAGCCCTGCCTATTCTTACCATCAGTGAAGACATTAGGTTCCTAATATATTAGTTAACAAATGTTCTTTTTTGCATAAGGCATTGGGTTAAATGTTCTATACATAAATGTCCTTTAAGCCTCCAATAAGGCAGACATTGCTATCCTCAGGTTATGAAGACTCTTAGTGGCACACCTCACATAACGGAAACCACCTGAAATAAGTTTAGTGAATCTCATGGGAACAGTCTCTGATTCATGTCACTCTTCTTGCCAGATCTCACGTGACAAAATTTTCCATCCAGAATCCAGAATCCTATTAGAAACTGAATCCGATAAAATTTAGAAATTGTTCTGTTATCGTTAACTTTAGAAGGGACAGTTAAAGAAAGTACTTAACCACAAAAATGAACCCATGTGGTGAAGGTTGATTGAATCATGATTTAAAGGCCTCTTCCTCCTCCTCTAATCCCCCATTGGGAACTTGAGCAGCTGGCTCAAGGTGAATAGAAGTCAGAGGAAACTAAATTGAACACGGGGCCACAACCGAGCTGTGGGAGGCTGCTCATACACTCTGAAAAGGGACCGAAGACCAGTAGTTTGTGTATCTGAATGAATACCCATGCAGTCTCCTGGTTTCTGTTGTTCCTCCCATACAGAAACACATCAACATTCATATGTGTCTAGCCTGGGTCTGAACAACATTCAGCATTTTGAAAATGTGGTCCATTTCTCACCGTGGCACATTCGGTCAATCTTTGTGCTTCTCCATGCACTTGGTACACTGCCCAAATATGGCATCTACTATGGTGTGTGGCCTGCTTTTATTTGCCTCCTATGGGAAAGCTTTTCAGTTTTCACGGGGAATTCATACAGTGATAAGAATCTTTTCACTAACAAGCGAGATGTGGGGATTAGCTCCCAAATTCCTGCTTCATCTGTAGTGTAGCTGTCCAAGGAAACTAAGAGCAATAGCATGAGTTCTTGATCTGTGGAATTAAAGCTGCATGACTAAAGAAAAAACAAATTCTAAAAGGGAAAGAGATCTCCCCACCCTCTTTTCTGGACACGAAGCTGGTTCAAAGAAAACATCTGAAACAGGCAAAGCTTGCTTTGATGCCCATACATCATTCTTTAGACAAGCTGGTCCCACTTCCTGAGTCCTAGAGTATGAAACCTCCTCACCCCACCACTGCACTCAGCTGCACGCTCGCCCAGTGTTGCATTCTCTCTCCCACTAGCCCAGAGTTCCTTAGAAATAGGAACTAAGTCTTACCCACCTACCACATAATACCACAGACATCAGGACATAATAAAAGGTATTTTCCTTTCTACTCTCCAACAATCAAAACTGCCACTCCTTCCGTGCAGGTATGTCATTCACTTAGATATAATGGAAGGTGAGGAGATTAAAGTTTTTAAATCCATTTAGTACTAGAAATGGAAGTACCACTATAAAATCATTACCTTATTTGATCCTCTTTCATTTTCACATTTTATTATGGAAATTTTTAAAAGAGATATATTTGTTCATTTGAGAGAAACAGAGAGAAAGAGGGGGGGCATACA
>PITA01013664.1:15934-56768 GCA_004023965.1 Spilogale gracilis | reverse complement strand
GTCCTCATTCATTCATTCGTTCCATGAATATATGTTGGAAGCTACTTAGTACCAGGCTCTGGGTCTCTCCGATCAGCCCACTCTCATAAGGCTTAGAGTTGAGTGGTCTAAACTTGGAATGGTTTTGAAGAAGGGAACATGAAGTATCTATTGGCAGAGGCAGAGTGGGATTCCAATCTTTCCCCACAGGCCAGGTATCCTGTTTCCTGACAGGGTCTGGCTTGTCCTTTGGGACAGTGACACCCAAACCAATGATGGCTTAATTTCTTTTAGATTATACATTTTATTTTAGCTTTGGTCTGTGTTTCAGTGGGCCTGTGCTTATTTACGAAGTCATGCAACAGTGCCTGAGCTTGGTTCCTCAAATACAAGGCTTTTAACAAAGGGTCAGTCCTGTGTCCCCTGCCTTCCAAAGGCAACAGTGGAAACAAAGGAGTTTCAATATTCTCCCCAAGCCCCAAGAAATGTCTGTTGTACTGTAATAAGAAAGGGAAGAAATGATTCCACTCCAGAAGTAAAAAAGTGGTAAGACAAACAAAAGGAAGTTGGTTAGGGGGCAGCAAATAACCTGTGAGCAAGAAGAGAGCCTGCTGGAAGGGAAGACTGGCTGAGTGGGTTAAAAATAGCAGCCCCACCCCCCACCACTGCTGAGCCCCTCCCATCACCTGCCTCTCCCTGCGTAGGAGACACATGTTAAGGTTAATGGGTCTGGAAGGTTCTGCACAGGCAGCTTCACCTGCTGGTTGCTCAGAATTCTCACTGTGCGTTTTCTGATTTCGCGCCAGCTCTAATTCTGGGGGAAACTCTTGTTGCATCCCGCGGAGAATGCCTGGCAACAGGGATGCGGGACAGACGCTGGCAGCTGGGGGCCGGTCTACCTGTTTCCTTCCCTTCATTTCCTCCTAGAAATTTTTTCCTTGAAAATGATGGGTATTTAGGAGTGGCCTACTTTCATGTCAAGGAAGGCAGTAATTGAGAGAGAGGAAAGGGGGAAAAGGAAAAGAAGAGGCACTTTCAGCATCATGGGAAGGACAAGGGTCATGTGGTCAAAGCTGGGTCCCAGTGCTGACGTTGCCATTTACTAGCTTGGACAAGCCATTTAAACTCTCTGAGCTACATGGAAGGGAGATCATTATCTTCCTGCTCTCATGGGGTTGTCCTAAAGGAGGCGAGAGAGATAAAATCCTTGGCACAGAGCCCGCGATGTGGTAAGGATTCAAAGATGGTGGGTATGAGAATCATGATGCTGGAGCTGAAGCTTTTTCTGCTGATCCTGGTGGTGCCGGCAACCATCTCTCTGGGATGTGCTTCACTTATTGTTGTGACCTGAGCAGGCTGTGCCACTACATTCCTTTTTTTTTTTTTTCCAATATAGTAATAACTTATTTTATTTTTTCAGTGTTCCAAGATTCATTGTTTATGCCCCACACCCAGTGCTCCATTCAATTCGTGCCCTCAGTACCCACCACCAGGCTCCCCCATTCCTCCAACCCCTCCTTCCAAAACCCTCAGTTCATTTCTTAGAGTCAAAGTTTCTCATGCTTCATCTCCCTCTCTAATTTACCCCAGTTCACATTTCCTTTCCTTCTCCCAGTGTCCTCCAGGTTACTCCTTATGCTCCACAAGTAACTGAAACCAGTTATGATATGATATTTGACTTTCTCTACTTGGCTTATTTCACTCATAATCTCCTCCAGTCCAGTCCGTGTGGCTACAAAAGTTGGGTATTCATCCTTTCTGATGGAGGCACAATAGTGATGACGAACATTTTTTCATGTCTGTTAGCCATTTGTATGTCTTTTATAGAGAAGTGCCTCTTCATGTCTCCTGCCCATTTTTTGATGTGATCATCTTATTTTTAGATGTTGAGTTTGAGGAGTTCTTTATAGATCTTGGATATCAGCCCTTTGTCTGCAGTGTCATTTGCAAATATCCTCTCCCATTGTGTGGGTTGCCTCTTTGTTTTGTTGACTGTTTCCTTTGTTGTGCAGAAGCTTTTTATCTTGATGAAGTCCCAAAAGTTCATTTTCGCTTTTGTCTCCTTTGCCTTTGGAGATGTGTCTTGAAAGAAGTTGCTGTGGCCTATGTCAAAGAGGTTACTGCCTATGTTCTCCTCTAGGATTTTGATAGATTCCTGCCTCACGTTGAGGTCTTTCATCTATTTCGAGTTTATCTTTGTGTGTGACATAAGAGAATGGTCGAGTTTTATTCTTTTATACATAGCTGTCCAGTTTTCCCAGCACCATTTATTGAAGAGACTGTCTTTTTTTCCACTGGATATTTTTTCCTGCTTTGTCAAAGATGATTTGACCATAGAGTTGAGGGTCCATATCTGGACTCTCTACTCTGTTCCATTGGTCTATGTATCTGTTTTTGTGCCAGTACCATGCTGTCTTGGTGATCACAGCTTTGCAATAAAGCTTGAAATCAGGTAAGGTGATGCCCCCAGCTTTGTTTTTCTTTTTCAAATTTCCTTAGCAATTTGGGGTCTTTTATGGTTCCATATAAATTTTAGGATTGTTCCAGCATTTTGAAAAATGTTGGTGGGATTTTGATCACGATGGCATTGAGTGTATAGATTGCTCTGGGCAATATAGACATTTTAACAATGTTTATTCTTCCAATCCATGAGCATGGAATGCTTTTCCATCTTTGTTTGTTCTTTAATTTCTTTCATGAGTGTTCTGTAGTTCCTTGAGTACAGATTCTTAACTTCTTTCGTTAGGTTTATTCCTAGGTATCTTATGGTTTTTGGTGCTATAGTAAATGGACTTGATTCTCTGATTTCCCTTTCTGTATTTTCATTGTTAGTGTATAAGAATGCAACTGATTTCTGTGTACTGATTTTGTATCCTGTCACATTACTGAATTGCTGTATGAGTCCTAGGAGTTTGAGGGTGGAGTATTTTGGGTTTTCCATATAAAGTATCATGTCATCTGCGAAGAGAGTTTGACTTCTTTGCCAATTTGAATACCTTTTATTTCTTTTTGGTGTGTGATTGCTGTTGCTAGGACTTCTAACACTATGTTGAATAACAGTGGTGAGAATGGGCATCTTTTTCTTGTTCCTGATCTCACTGGGAAGGCTGTCCACTTTTTCTCATTGAGAATGATATTCACTGTGGGTTTTTCGTAGATAGATTTTATGAAGTTGAAGAATGTTCCCTCTATCTCTATACTTTGAAGAGTTTTAATAAGGAACGGATGCTGTATTTTGCATCAACTGAGAGGACCATGTGGTTCTTCTCTCTTCTCTTATTGATTTGTTCTATCACATTGATGCTTTGCGGATGTTGAATTACCCTTGCATCCAGGGATAAATCGCACCTGACGATATTTCTTGTGATAGTGTATGCTTTCATGATTAAGAGGAGAAAGAAATGGTAGGCTTGATACTAAAATGCAAGCACAAATGATATTTGTAGAGTTTGTTAAGTTTGCAAGTCACTTTTACATACATTTTCATTAGAACCTCAAAGTGAGTCTGTTAATAGGGATAATTATTCCCAATTCAGAGAAAAAGAATCTGAGGTTCAGAAAAGCCAGGTGATCTACTCAAGGTCATGAGGTTAGCAAATGGGAGCACTGACACTCATCTTTCCAGCACAACACTGGACTGCATGTAGGGTTCGCGGTGCATTCCTGCTCACTGCACTCTATTTCTGCTCATCTCCTTTCCTCTCCTGGGAATGTTCTTCCATCCAAATGTCTCCTTCCAGATTCTACTAGTACCTTTTTGGTTGTCCTAGAGTGTATGCTCTGAACATGCCATTATCACAGCATTTATCCCCATATGACAGTCTCTTCCCCGCACTGAAAAGTCTTTCAAGACAGAAGCTAGTTTTTATTTGTCTTTGTATTCCTCAAACACAGTTGATTCTCAATAACATTTCAACCAATGAATGAGTATAAATGATGCACATTGCTCATCAGCCTGGTGGGGATAGGGACATATTTGATGTAGTATAAAAATAATGGAAAATTGATTTCACATATCTGTGGAATCGAAAAAACAAATGAATGAACAAATAAACACAACTCCAGAAATACATTCACAAATGCAGAGAACAAACTGGTGGGTGCCAGTGGGGTGAGGTGATGGGTGAAGTAGGTGAAGGGGATAAAGAGGTACAAATTTCAGTTATAAAATAAATAAGTCACAGGGATGAAAAGTACAGTATAGTAAAATGTAAGTCAATAATATTGTAAAAACTTGTAATATTGTATGTCAACTATATGTCAATTAAAAAACCAAAACAAAAGATGAAACAAAACAAAAATATTGGAGAAGTGATCTATCTTATAATGGCTCACATGAATCATTATTTTTTTAATAAGACCTCTGTCTTTGGAATTTATATAACATTTATTGAAACTCATTAAAAATGACAGTATACCTTCTTGGAAATCTTGATTAGTCAGTATCTCAAGGTGACATTCAGAGTCATAATTAAATAAATTAAATAATTAATTTGAAGGGCTAAATCTGATGAATATCATTCAACTTCAGATATACTGCAAATAGACCAACACAAAGTGGTATGTTATGAGTGATGTGTTCGAGAGGGACCTTACTCCTTTGAAGAGCTGTTTTTATTTCTGTCTCATTCTAGGCTTATGGGTCATTTATTTTATTCCCTCAAGGTTCAGCCTGATGGTTGTTTTAGGCTACTTTGATAGGATTTTAAATGTCATGGCTCTGTGTAGGGGGAGGCAGTTCAAGGTTAATGAGAACCCAGATCACAGTGAGTGTAAATCTGGCTCTTTGGATTGACAGCCATGGGTGACAGAGACTGAAGATTCTTGCGCACAAACAATGGAGGTGGTTTGACCTTTACCTGGGAAGGAAATGAGTTGACTCATTCTGAGCCAGATGGAGCTCTGCTGGGATTAAAGTTTCAGAAAGATTAATTTGAAAGCTGGAAGGGACCTCGAGGAGATCTCTTCTATGTGTGTGTGTGTGTGTGTGTGCGTGTGTGTGTGCATGCCTGTACATATATGTGTGTGTATTTATATGTGTACATATGTTTGTGTGTGTGTTTATGTGTGTTTGTGTGCTCATCCCCCACTGCTTAAAGCAGTGGATTTGCAGAGATATACCTGCTATGGAATGAACATTTGTGTTTCCCCCATCCCCAAATTCATATGTTAAAGTGCTAACGCTCATTGTGGATGGTATTTGGAGGCAGGACCTTTGGGAGGTAATTAGGTTTAGATAAAGTCATGAGGGTGGAGTCCCCGTGATAGGATTAGTGTCCTTATAAGAAGAGGAAGACAGCAGAGCTCCCCTCTCTGCCATGTGAGGACACAAGAAGATAGCCATCTGCAAAACCAGACACTGAATCAGAGGGCACCTGGATCTTGGACTTCCCAGCCTCCTGAACTGTGGGAAATAAATGTCCATTGTTTAAACACTCCGTGTGTGGTATTTTGTTATAGCAGCCTGAGCTAAGATAATACTCAAGGGGCTTGGGAAGCCCACAAAAGTACATGCAAAATGTGTGCATGTGTGTTATTTCCACCATCTTCCCAAAAAAGGTCCCTGAAAGGGAGCTTATTTCTTCCCAATTCTGCATTTTCTGTTGAGGACAAGAAAAGAATTTTCATTTTACCCCCCAGCAGGGAAGGGTGGGAAGATCATTCCTGCTTTCATTCTCTCAGCAACCTGGCTCACTCTTCCCCTGGAGTGACTTCTTGGGATGGTGAGTCTGAGTGTTCTCCTCTAAGAGCCTCCTGGGCCTCTCTTGGTGGAATCTCCCTGTCACAGAGGCAGGGCCAGCTTCATGGTGTGCAACCTATGCAGTTGCATGGGCCTGTGTGCTTAGTAGGGTCCTGTACTTGGTTTAATGTTCTGCTATTATCATTTTAAAGTTATTCATAATTTTTGTACAAGGGGCCCTGCATTTTCATTTTGTACTGGTCCTTGCAAACATGTAGCTGGTCTTGAATAGGAGGCATATTCTCATCTGCCATCCATTAAGGGGAGGATTCTGTCCTTCCTTGCAAGGAGAAGCCCCTAGTTTTGGAGGGTAAGTTTCAATCAAGGGGAGATGTTTTAGGAAGCCCATTTGGCCACAGAACCAAGGATTCAACTAGCCTCTCTGGTGTGTTCAGGTGTTGGAGAGGAAGTGTTGCATGTTGGTTACCAGTGGGGGCTGGGTGTAAAGCCTCACTCTGCCACTTACAAGGGACATGACCATGGGCAAACGATTCAACCTCATGTCCCTCCATTTCCTATCCTGTAATGTTATCAGATGATTTAACACGTTCCTAGATCACAGTGTTAATAAGTGCTTTTATATTTTGATCTCCATGACTCCTGTACCTTATTTTTCACTAGATTTGGAATTTGGAAGAGGGAAGACAGGACATTATTTGTTGGGTTCTCTAAAACCCACATCTCGAAGGTTAAGAATCATTGGTACATTTTAGTAGAAGGATCTATCCCTGCCCTCAAGGAGTTTGCAAATTCATAGCCTGAAAACTGACACTGCAAGGTAAAAGGTAAGAACTCCAGTGAGGGTTAAAAATGGAACAGTCTACAGTTAGCTGGTGACAGATGAACCCACCTCATTTTTTAAAGGAGGGTCTGAATGGCTCAGTTGGTTAAACCAGCTGCCTTTGGCTCAGGCCATGATCCCGGGGTCCTGGGATGGAGCCCTGCACCGGGATCCCTGCTTGATGGGCAGCATGCTTCTCTCTCTCCATTGCTTGTGCTCTCTCTCACATGCACGTTCTCTCTCTTCCAAATAAATAAATAAAATACTAAAAAGGAAGGCTCTTTGTAATATCTGTCAAGTGCACCAAAGATATTTTTCCTTTCCTAGGCAGTAGCCACAAACATGTAACTGAGATGTAGTTATAAGAGATTTGGTTTTCAACTCTGTAAATCAGGTCCAGTGCAGTATCTGGGTTGAGCTATGAGCCTCTAGGTCTGGCTCCCTAGTTCTCTAGAATTATCCTGATTGTTCTCTGAACTCCAAAGGGGGATGAATTATGCTTTCACTTTATTCCTGACTTTAACAAGATTACAGGCTAGTGAGACAATCAAAATGCAGATGGTCAGTGATTAGGCAGGATGTGTAAGGGGTAGAGGGAGTATCTTACTCAGTTTGGACTACTGTAGACATTAACATAGACCAGGTGGCTTAAATAACAATTTATTTCTCACAGTTTTGGAGGTAGGAAGTCCAAGGTCAGGATGCCTGCACAGTCAGCTTCTGGTGAGAATCTTCTTCCTGGTGTACAGATAGCTGTCTTTTTGCTGTGTCCTCACAGCTTGCTGGGCATTAATTAGCAATCTGGCCTCTAAGGACACTAATCCCATAAATGAGTGCTCCATCCTCATAACCTCGTCATTTGACAAGGGCCCCATCCCCTACTACCATCACACTGGGATTAGTTTCAGTACATGAGTTTGGGGTGACACAACATTGCAGGAAGAAGGGATACTTTGGCTTATCTCAGGGACCAGCTGGGAGAGCACCGGTTAGCCCTGAATGCTCTTGAAGTAAGAGTAGAATCTTTGTGGTAGACAGAGGTGTGTGTATATGTGTGTGTCTTGAATCTTTTAAGAAAAGAAAGATGAAAGTGAAAATATTGATATACACATATAGCTTGCTCTCATGGTGGCAATTGCTTCAATTTTTGAGTCATTGGTGCTGTAAATGAAAATCTTAATTTACACACTCTTCCCCACAAAGACTCCCCTGTTCCTCTTTCTCCCCAGAATGCCCTTAGGTTTCTTAAAAACTATCCTCATGTGATTCGTACCTGGTTTAACAAAATTTCTTTTTGGGAGTTTGTCACAAGTAAATAATTTTCTAGCTGGCCATGATGGGATGAAGTTTTGAAAAGCGTCAAATTGTTTTCAAAGGGCTCTTTCTGTGTGTAGATGCCACAGGAGGAGTGATTGGAGAGGATGGCTCAGCAGAGCCACGTGGGTCTGTGAGTCGTGGAGAGGCCTCGCTTGAGCAGGGGATCCCTTCCAGCTGGGAGCTGCATGAGAGGATGCTGGTAGCTTCCAAGGTAAATGCTTGCTTCTGTGGGCAGACTATCAAAAGGCAAAGATGAAACGCCTCAAAATATGTCCCAGATTAGAGCCTAGAACAACATCGTTGTTGAAAGCCTGTATCTATGAGTGAAATCTCTGAGGGGCCCCACTGTACCCCACCTGCAGGAAGTGAAGGTGGTGTGACCCAGCAGAGGAGTCTCCGCTTCCACATCCGTAAAATGGCGCCCTTCGTCATCCCGCCGGAGACATTTGTAAACTATAAACAGGTATTATTACTCAATATCATAGAGCACATTTTGAAGCTACCAAAAACCAAGCTAGAACAAATTAAACAAAAACAAAGCAAAGGAAAAATTGGGGGATCTTTTTGAAGCTGCTATAACAAAACCATTATAGGGTAGGGGGCTTAGATGACAGATTTGTGTCTTACAGTTCTGGAGGCTGGACGTGGAAGTTCAAGGTGTGAGACGATTCAGTTCCTGGAGAGGACCTTCTCTTAGGTTTGCTGATGGCTGCCTTCTTGCTGTATCTTCTCAGGGCTCAGGGACAGAGTGAGAGAGTGAGCGAGAGATAGAGCCCATTTCTCTTCTTATAAGGATGCTAATCCCATTGTGATGGCTCCATGCTCATGACTGAATCACCTCTCAAAGGCCCCATCTCCAAACATCATCACATTGGGAAACAGTCTTTCAACATACACATTTTGGCAGTACATAAATATTCAGTCCATAACATCAGGACTTGGAGAACTTGTAACTTGTTACCCCAAGGGCCCTGAAACCTCCGGATACTGGTAGAAGCTCTGTTCAGGAGGCCTGCCAAAACAGACAAAAGAACTTTCTGCTGAAATTTACATCAATACTACAGTAATGATGCCTTCCTTCCTTGGTCCTCCCTTATCTATTAAATGATGGGCATGGTCCAGGCACATGGGATCGAAAGTCTCCCCTGATAATTCACAGCCCACAGGGTTCAGATACTTTAATCCCACCCTCACTGCATGCTGTGCAAGTAGCTAGAATGGGAGCAGGGCATCAGGTGCAGTTAGACATCAAAGAAGCAGCTCCCGAGACAGATGGTGGCAGTTAGGAACAACTTGACTAAGGGTAGGAGTTCATATTTTGTTTGTATATGAGTTTGTTTGTTTGTTTCTTTTTTTTTTTTTTTTTTTAAAGATTTTGTTTATTTGACAGCGAGAAACACAGCGAGAGAGGGAACATAAGTAGGGGGAGTGAGAGAGGGAGAAGCAGACTTCCTGCTGATCAGGGAGCCCGATGTGGGACTCGATCCTGGGTCTCCCGAATCATGACCTGAGCCGAAGGCAGTCGCTTAACCAACTGAGCCACCCAGGCGTCCCGAGTTTGTTTCTTCAAGTATTTACTGAATATGTATTTGTAACATGTCAGAAACCGGATTTATACCATAGTCCTGGTAGACCATCTCTGATTATCATTTAAACTGAGGCCTAGCTTTTCAAGATGGTTTCTGGCGAAACTCTCTGCTTTTCTTTGATGCCTGTTTCTCTTTTGTCTAAAATATACTGTGCTTTCCTTGGCTCAGGAATAGGTCATCAAACCCTGGTTATTGTCCCGATGTAACCCTGTCCATTTTATGCTCATCCCAGCCTAACTGAATTCAGTACAATTTAGTTCAGAACACTTGGGAACTTTTACCAGGCGCTGGGGATCCCAGGCACCGGCTATTTTGTCCTTCCTGGTCTTGACAGTTTACCGGATGGCCACTAGATGGCAGTGTGTCCTATAAAATGTTCATTAAAGGGGCTGGCTCCTCCCCCAGGGCTAAGGCTCAGAGACTGTTGCTCCTCGCTTGGATTTGTTTAATGCACACTTCCAAATTGAACCGACAGCTTGTATTATAGTCGTGCATGTGCAGTATATGTGTTTAATTATACTGTGGAATTAAATTCAGAAGGGTGAGAATGTGGTTACATGTGTGCGCTTCCAAAGCCGCCTCTGAGTTTGTAGCTTTTGTCTGGGGCTCAGGGGAAGCTCAGAGGAGCTTCAAACCCACCGGCAGGTGGCATCGATTGAGTAAAAGGGTACTGTGCGCATTTGGCTTCTGGGGCCACTGACCGCCATGGCCCTGAGATCCCTTCCCTAGTTGCCTGCTGTCTTGGTTTCAGATGCCCAGCGTCTGTGCTCTTCCTCTGCTCTCAGCTGGGCTGCCTCAGGAGAACTGGCTTTGGGTGGGGGGCCCACAATCCTCCCCCAAGGCATTCTTCTCCCCAACTCCCAGCGTCACTTACTTACCTACCCCCCAAGAGCACTACAAACTTCTCTTTACCAAGTGGGCTATCAGTGACTTTAGAATGGCATTTTATTAGACAGGGCTTTAATATCCAGGATGTGCAGGGATATCTCTAATGGTGCAACTTCAGGCCTTGGAAAGGTCAATGGGATGGGAAGGGAAAGGCCCCAAGGAGATCTCCGTGGCATCCGTAGCAAGCCAGCATTCCTCTAATAATAATCAAATACTTCTAGTGGGGGGAGGTGGGGAACTCACTGCTTCACCTGTGGAAACTTTCCTTCTTGGTTGTTGTAATTATTAAACACTTCTCATTTTCTTTAAGCTGAAATCTGACCTCCTGGAGATTGTAACCGGGGGTCCTCATTCTTTCCCCTAGGGCCATATAAGTAAGACTTGCGGCTCTAGTTAAATTCTACATTCTGATCTGGAATCTCTTGGTAGGACCATAGAGCCTGCAGCTCTAGCAAGCACTCAGGTGATGCTGTCCTCCCAATTTAAGCACCACACCATGAGTAGCAGGGGGGGAGAGGAAAAACAATGAGCTTTGCAATTATCTTTGGACTCAAATTCTAGAATCTCATACTGGCTCTGTGACCTTGGAAAAGTGACTCAAGTTCCAGCCTTGGGATAATAAAGCCTAAATAAGTAATGCCTAATTAATTTATTATAAGAGTTAAATGAAATTATGAGTTTGTATTGGCTTGGAATGCTTTCAGCTGTAAGTAAAAGAAACCTGACAAAACAGGCTTAAACTGCTGAAGTTTCTATTTTCTGTGTAATAGGAAGGAGCGGCTGACATTTGTTCAGCAGCTCATTGATGGAACTAAGGATCCAGGCTCTTTTTGTCTTCTCCCCTGCTGTTCTTAGCTTACTGACTTGTAATTCTCACGCTTCTTGCCAATGGTCATAAGATGGTTGCCACAGCTCCAAACATTATAGGTGCACTTAAGGAAAGAGTAAAAGTGGAAGTATCAGTAATGGCCAAGTCCGACTTTTTTTTTTTTTTTTTTTAAGATTTATTTATTAGAGAGAGAGAGAGTGAGTGAGCAGGGAGAGCAGAGGCAGACTCCTTACTTGAGCAGGGAGCCGACGCTGCGCCTAATCCCAGGACCCTGAGATCATGGCCTGAGCCAAAAGCAGATGCTTAACTGATTGAGCCACCTTGGCATCTGCAAATCTGACTCTTATCAAGAAGCAAAACGCTTCCTAGAAGACCCACCAGCAGAGTTCTCCTTATGTTTTATTGGCCAGAGCAGGTAATATGACCACACTTAGTTTTAAGGGACCCTGGCATACCAATCACTGTCAAAGTGAATATGATTGTTGGGGTGCCTGGGTGGCTCTGTAGGTTAGGCATCTGCCTTGGGTTCAGGTCATGATCCCCACATCGGGCTCCCTGTTCAGCGTGGAGCCTGCTTCTTCTTCTCCCTCTGCTCCTCCCCACAGCTCGCTCCCTCTCCTGCTCTCTCTCAAATAAATACATCATTTTTTATGATTCATTGCCCTGGACTGGGTGCATGGCTACTTGGGACAGCATTGCAGTTTTGTGTTGGTTGGTGTTTTAGTCAAGTATGGACTGCTTATAACAAAGTACTAATGGTTTAAACAACAAATATTTATGCCTCAGTTCTGAAGGCTGGAAGGTCCAAGATCAAGGCACCGGAAAATCCAGTGTTTGATGAGGTCTGCTTCCTGTTTCATAGATGGCTGTCTTCTCGCTGTTGTTCACATGTCAGAAAGAGGGAAACAGAGCTCTCTGGGGTCCCTTTTATAAGGGCCCTACTATTCATGAGGGCTTTACCCTATGACCCTAAGGCCCTGTTTCCTAATACCATCATACTGGGGACTAGGATTTCAACATATGAGTTTTGGGGGACACAGTCCATTGTAGCAAGGTCAAAATAGGGGATTAGTATTAAATAGAAAACTGTGGTTTTTAAAGCATGCCCATCAATTCATCGACATGCCTGCCTTTAAGAAGTAGGATCTATGTTCCTTTCCCTCAAACCTCATTTGTAACCAATAGAATATGTTAGAAATGATGCTGTGTGACCTGAGAGGCTGAGTCATAAAAGGCCATACGTCTTCTACCTTGTTTCCTGGAACAGCTGCCCCTAGAGTCCTGAGATGCTTTGTAAGAGTACAGACTCCTGTGAGGCCATCATGCTGTGAAGAAGCGAGTCACCCAGGGAGGCCACATGCCTCAGGCAGCAGTCCCCATCTTCCAGTGATCCCAGCCCAGGCCTGACAGGTGACTGAATGAGCCTTTAGATGATCCCAGCACCCCACCATTGGGTCTTCCTATTTGAGGTTCTGGAATCATGCAACAGAGGCAAGTAATCCTTGTCATGCAGGCTGAATCCCTGACCCACAGTATCTATGAGCATCATTTAATGGTTATTGTTTCAAACTATTAAATATGGGGGACAATTTTTTTTTTTTAACTTAGTAATGGTAACTGGGATAGAAACTCATAGAATTGGCCACAGAATGTTTCTTATTGTACCTGACAGGGAGGAGCTGCTTAAAGTATGCCACATATTAAGAACTTCTTTTCACTCCCCAAAGCTATATCCTTCTTTGGCACCAAGGATTCAACAAAGCGAGTCATGATAGCATCTCAGTTTCCTTCTGGTGTTTCTTACTTGAGTTTATTTTATTTTTCTTTACCAACCTGCTTCGCTTCCTCTTAGTGTGTCTCTGGTGACATATGTTTTTTTTGAGGTCTGTCATCCAAATCTAAGAATAACAGCTGTGATTTATTGAATGATTACTATATATGAAGCCCTCTGATAAGTACATTAACTTATGAGGTAGGTACTCATATTATATCCATTTTAAAGTTGGGGAGACTGACGCACAGAGGGGATAAATGCTTGACCAAGGTCATAGAGCTATTAAGTGGTAGAAGCCAAACTGTGTAGTCTAGCTTTCTTCATAATGGAAGCAATATGTTGCCTTTGTTAGGACTCTTGCAGTAGGAGCATGGGCTAAGCAGTGCCTTTGAGATTCTGTGGGGTTGGGGGAAAGAGACATATTGTGCATATGAATAGCTCAGTGAAAACCATGCTGGAAGAAGAAGAAGCCATTTGCAAGATTTTTCAGGTCCCCAAGTTCTTTAATCTTGAGAAATCTTGGCATTCTCTAGCCCTTGATATTTGTCCCTGGAGGGGATCAGCACCACTTCTGGAAATCCTGTTCTTGCTGTTCACCTTCACTCCTGATTCTTGTCCTGCCCAAAGACCAGCAACAACTGATTGAGTCCACTTTGGCTCTCTCTGGGAAGTTTGATTCTTAACTCGCCTTCTTGATGAGACCTTCTCTTCCTTTTCCGTTTCTCTCCGCTTCAGGACTTCCTCTATGCTAGGTCTTACCACCACACCTGTCCTTTGTCTATCTACTATTTGTACTGGCCACATGTGCTCCCCTTCCCTCTGCCTCCTCCCCCTCTGTGCCCATTTCCCAGCCCATGCATTGCTGACTGCTGCCATTCAGATGTCCAATGACCACCGCTATTCTCTTCCTGCCTGGCCAAAATAACCCCAGAATCTAGTGCCGCCAGTCTGTTTCTGGGGGAAAAACAGACTAAATTTATCTTAGCAAACATTTCAGGGATCCTGATTATCACTACCCCCTTCTCCAAGTGTCCATAATACATCCTTTCCCGTTATAGCCATATTAAATAATTTTGACTGCAAATATCATTAAAATCACTGAATCCATCTCCTTTTGGAGAACTAGAATAACATACTTGTTGTCAGTCATCTGTCCATAACAAGAACTTTCCCTCTGCCAAACTCTCCCTATGTGGTCGCCAGAGCCAATCCCTTGAACTTTGAAAGCTTCTGGTATTGACTGTTTTTATTTCTAAGTAATAAACTTGATATATTCCCTTATTTTAATTCATGAACATCTTTCTTATTTTCTGCTAGAATTCTTATGCCTTTTTTTTCTTTTATTAGTACTTTCATATGACAAATTTAGGTCATTCAATAATCAGTTTTGACTTTTCTTGGAGTATGGAGAGATTGCTGAGCCAATTAGGGTACTATGATCACATGATGCAAATTTCAAGTAAATGGAAACAGTTCACATCGTGAGCACCTGGATGCCTATTATCCCAGTCATAACCCAACATTTTGCCACATTTGTTTCAGGCATGAAACAAAGCATTACAAATGCAGTTGAAAACCTTTGAGTTTATCTTCCTAATCTCATTCTTGCTCTTCTCTCCTCACTACTTTAAAACAACCACAATCCTGAAGCTGATGTTTGTCATTCTGTGAATTATTTTTTTTAACTTATATTGTACATGTACATATTCCTAAATGATACACAGTATTGCTGTGTTTTAAAATCTGATATAAATGGCATTAATACTTTATTTGCCTTTTCTGCCTACCTCCCTCCCAACATTCACTTTTTTTTTTTTTTAAGATTTTACTTATGTATTTGAGAGGAGAGAGACAGAGAGAGAGTACAGATGCAGGGGGAGGAGCAGGCAGAGGAAGAGGGAGAAGCAGGCTCTGCCTAGAACAGGGAGCCTGAAGCCAGGCTTGATCCCATGAGGCTGGGATCATGAGCTGAGTGGAAGGCAGGCACTTAGCTGATTGAGCCACCCAGGGTGGTTGGCTCCCCCAACATTCACTTTTGAGATTTATCCATGTTGATACATGTAACTCTGACTTTTAAAACTAAAGTGTCATTTCATTGCATGAGTATACCACAATATATAAATCTGTTTTCCTACTGATAAAATTATTTTTATTCATGTTTTTTTAAAAAAAGATTTTATTTATTTGACAGAGAGAAACACAGCTAGAGAGGGAACACAAGCAGGGGGAGTGAGAGAGGGAGAAGCAGGCTTCCTGCTGAGCAGGGAGCCCGATATGGGACTCGATCTTGGGTCTCCGGGATCATGACCTGAGCCGAAGGCAGTCGCTTAACCAACTGAGCCACCCAGGCACCCCTTTTATTCACATTTTATCATTATAAACAGTGCTACAGTGAGCATTTTTGTAATTGTCTTCTCCGGCATATGTGGAAGAGTTTTCTAAATATACTGAATCTTAGTATATAATAAGCATTGGCTGTTTTACCAAGTATTGTCAAATTGTTCTTCAAAATGATTGAAATAATTAAATACTCACTGGCATGGTATGAGTGACAGTGACTCTTTTGGAATGGCCAGGCTTTTATTTTTTTCCAACATCATAGGCATAAAATGGTATCTAAATGTGTTTTCAATTTCTATTTCCCTTTTACTTGTGAGGCTGAGCATCTCTAAGTTTTTCGGCTATTCCTTATAAAGGATTGTCTCATTTTTTACTTGCTCAGATTTCAGTGTACCTATTGTTACTTTTTGCAAGCAGATGTGCTGACATCTGCCGAAGACTGTTCATGACACTCTCCATACCCGCTAAGATGCTCTGGCTTCAAGTAACAGAGCTCCAGCAAACAGTAGCTTATGGAACAAAGGCATGGAATTATCTCACGTCATAAGGACTGTGGCAGTAGGAAGTTTCAGGGTAGGTTTAGAGGCAGATTGGAATCTGGCTCATCTTGTGCTTCTCTGCTGCTGTCCTCAGCATGTTGGCTGTGTCTCTTGGGTGGCCCTAAGTCCACTCCTGCAGTCCTACAAGGCAGGTCCTTATGCCACCCAGGCTGGAGTGAAAGAAAGATGGCGGGAGCTCAGACTGGGCCTCCGCCCTTTGCTCTCTTTTGCCAGTGCACAAATTCTTTCTTAAAATCCTCTGGAAGCCTGGCACTTACTATCTCATAGGCCAGCACTGGTCACATGCCTGTAATAGACAAATCATTGGCATTTGGGTATAGGATTCCCTGATTGACAAAGGCCAATCCCGGTGCCTCCTGAGAGCCAGGTAAATTGCAGCCCAACCAAAATCTAGTAGTGTGGAGAAAGAGAAAAACAGCCAAAATACCTCTTCTTTCTAACCAACAAGTCAGCTATCCATTTGAATTTTTTCCCCTCCTGGAAACTTCCCTTCTTCATCTCTTGTCTAGTGGTTCCTCCCATGGCCTGCTCCACAGCCTTCCCTTTCCTGCTCTCCCCTGTTGGATCCTTTCCTGAATGCCATGTTTTCCTCATCCTTGTTTTTTTTTCTCTCTCCTTTTGCAGAAGCCCAATCCTTTAGTAATTTCCTAAGACATAGCACATTGGAGATGCATGCTCTGACCCTTGTTTGTGAGCAACTGTCAAAATTCCATCCTTACATTTGGTTGGCCAACTTGGTTGGTATAAACTATTTGGCTCCAGCGAGTCTTTGCTCAGAAATTAGGAGGCATTGCTCCATTATACTTTTACTTCCCATGTCTAGAAGTCCAAAGCCGTCCTGATTCCTGGGCCTTTGATGAAAACCCCGTTTCTTTTCTTCAAAGCTCTCCAGATTTCTCCTTTATCCTTGGCCTTCTGAAGTTCCACCCACCTGTACTGTGTTGTTGGGCAGTGTGGAAGCTCCCTCCTGCAGACTTCTATCTTTTTTAAAAATTTTAATTTAAATTCCAGTTAGTTAACATACAGTGTAATATTAGTTTCGGGTGTACAGTGGAGTGATTCAATGCTTCCATCTATCACCTGGTGCTCATTTCAGCAAGTGCTTCCATCCCCCAGGCCCCCAGGTAACCAGCACTTCGTTCTCTATAGTTAAGAGTTTCCTGGAGGCAGGGTTCTATTCTGCAGTTGTGGGAAATAGTTTCGGTTTATGCCTCTGATAGTTTCCTTCCCTTAATTTCCCTTAATTTTCTCTATGCAGGACTCCCAGAAGTCCTGTTGGTTGCATGGTAGACTTTCTGGATTAATCTCCATAGCATTCTTATCAATTTTTTTTGGCCTACTTTTCCTGTCTTTATCTTTTTAATTTACTTTCTGTGGGTCTTTTGGCTTGATTATTAAGTTTTTTTTGCTTTCCTACTTTCAATATCTAAGAACTCCTTATTCTTGAATAAATTCCCTTTCATAACATTATCTTTTATGTATAAAATACCACTCTGAGGATTTTTTTTTGGAGATTTTCTTCTGTTTCCCAGATATTCTGTTGTCTGTAGATACCTTTTCTTCTGTTTGTTTTTAGTTTGCTTTAGAGTTTCATGGTAGAATCTTTATTCCTGCATGTGATAGCTCCTTGTCTTTTTGTCCATATTGAAGGGGCAGGCACTGAAACATCCATTAGAAGCTCCGAATGCATGCACTGGGCTTGTTGATGAGGAGACTTTATGTGGATATTTGGAGTATAGGATGGAATAGCCTCCATGTCAAAATATGCAGGCCTTTATTCCAGGGCCATTTCCAAATTTTGGTCTTGATAGGACCTCAGAGTAAGTAGCACAGATATTTGCCGTGCTAACTTATTTACCTTACTCAAGATGCTAAACTTCCTTAGGTCTCCGTTTCCTTGTTTCTAATCAGATGGAATTGGGCTAGGTGACCTCGAAGGACTCTTTCTACTCTTTGGTTTTATAATATGATTCAGGACAGAGATTAGTTAAGAGATAGAAGGATATTAGAGGGAATCAGCTATGCTAAAATATAAAAATCCTTTGAAGCTGTCAGGAGATCGGCTTCTAAAAATCTAATAAAAATTTTGACTCATTGGGGATATGACTCAATGGGAGATAATTAGAAATAAACCTGGGAGGGAGGACTCAAGAAGGGCTAATATTCAACGGCAATGCCTTAATTAATTTTGCCTATGCCCTTGGGATGCTGAAGTCACTAGGTTTTGTCATTTACCTCTTGGAGCTGAATTGCACACGTATACTGGACGTTGCTGATTGAACGGGGCATTATGGATCTAGGAAGAAGGAAGGAGTATTAGATTTTAATTCATAATAACCCACCTAAGACCTTAAGGGTCTTAGGCTGACAGATCCCTATACAAAGGTCAACATCTTGGAGGATTTCTTAAATTATATTCTTGTTTACTCCTAAGATGAAGCTGCATCCCTCCCTCTGGGGCTCCATGAGGTTAAGGGACCCCTCAAAATGAAGCATTACTTGGATATTTCACATTTCTGCACAGGGATTTACTGGGGTCTGATGTGTGTGTATTAAAATTAAAACTAAGTTTTAGTTTAAACTATTTCTTACTTAGACTGTCAGTTCCTACAAAATCATGGCTGGTGTCCTGACTTCTTTTTTTTTAATTTTTAAATTTTTAATCTATTTTTTAAAAAATATTTTATTTATTTGACAGAGAGAAACACAGCCAGAGAGGGAACACAAGCAGTGGGAGTGAGAGAGGGAGAAGCAGGCCTCCCACTGTGCAGGGAGCCCGATGTGGGGCTCAATCCTAGGTCTCCAGGATCATGACCTGAGCTAAAGGCAGTTGCTTAACCAACTGAGCCACCCAGGCGCCCCTGTTCTAACTTCTTTATGTCTCACTCACACAGTGTGGGCATTTGAGTGAAGGAAGCTATCGAGATACACGCATGCCATAGGATCCTGCTTCCTTTTCATTCACCTTCCACTTCGGTGGAAAATCTACAGGTCACCGTGCAAGCAAGTTCAGCCTGTTTTAAGGAGGCCAAAGATTGGACCTGGAGATTATTTGAGACATAAAGGTAACTTCAGCTCCATTTGTCAGAATTTCAGTGTTAGAAAATACCTTAAGGAATAACTTTCCAGTCAATACTCCTTACTTCAGCATTATGACTAGTCCTGCTGTCAGCTCAAGATCACATTGCCTGAGCAGAAAATATAGCTAACCTATATTAGCTATATTAGCTGTCATGATGGTATTTACACAGAGCGCAAGAGAGAGTGATGACCAGGGAGACATTTAGGGGAGATTTCCTGGATTTACGATATTGATTTTTGTTCTTTGTATGAGGAAGAAATTAACATCCCTCCTCTTGGAGATATGTTCTCTGTAATAAGCCTGGTTAACTTCATGAAACACGGCTTGCCAAGTTAGTGCTTGCCAAGAAGAGGGCCTGGGTTGGATTCCTACTGGGGCAGGCAGTTGTATGCAGAGATGGGCAAGGAAGGGAGCACCTTAGGCTGTCTTTGGTTTTGACAAAGCTGGTGAAATACAAGCTTTAGTTGGGGAAACCTGTTTAAGAAAGAGTTGGAGAGGTGAGAGAGGACTTGCATAATAGCACAGACTTGGGGGGCTACTTCTGTTTGTGTTTTCAATAAAGCCATTCATTCATTTATCCACTGAGCAAGACATTTACCAAGGGCTAGGTACCATTCTAATCACTAAGGATGGGAGGAATTGTCTTTTGGGAGTTGGGATACCAGAAGAGGAAACCACCAAAGCCAGCCTCATTGCAGTTGAACATGAGGACTAACTCCTTAGGAAATTCAGAATCAGCCCTGAGTGTTATGAAATGGAAAACTTAATTTTGGTAAAGCCTAATGCCTGTGTATTACCTTTTAGTTAAATAGCACTTAGACGGCATCTGGCCTGACCACTGAAATCAGTCCTCCTAAAAATATGCCTTTCATCATTCCTCCCTTTCTTAGTGATCTGCAGTGATTTCTTGGATAGCCCACTGAAACTGAGATCAAAAGCCTGTGCGGGAGTTTTAAGATCTCTCACATTTTGGCTTGTCTTCCTTTCCAACCACATAGGACCAGCCCCCTGCAGGGGGCACCTTTCACCTCTGAGACTGCTCACGGTCAGCGGGTACTCTCTGATAGGATCTTCAACTTGTTAAAATACTGGTAGATAGCTGCTTCCTTGAGGAGCACTCCTAGCCTCCAATCCCAGGTGTACCTGTGCCTGGGACCCCACCTACGTTTCCACATCCTGGGAACTAAAGGGTTAACACCTGGCAACACATGGAAGCTTCTGGGCCTCAGCACCACCTGCTCGCAGGGCCTGAGCCCAGTCTGGACAGCTGGTGAAATATTTGACATCCATCCCGCACAGCCTGGGGGCCCACTCTGTACTCTTTCCACTTTCCCTGCCTGCTCTTTGTTTCCTTCCTTTGCCTGTTCGGGTACTTGTCATTTTTCAAGACCCCACAAGGCAAACTCCATCGATGCATTTAACAATTATTGAGGGCCTGCCATGGACACAATGGTGCAAGACAGACAGGGTGAGAGCCTTCTGGAGTCTAGAGTTCAGAGCAGGGAGAGAGACCTCATCATACAGTCATTCACAGCAGTGTAAATTGTGTGGCGGGGGCCATGCAGGGTGTCGGAGTGCTAGAGACTGTGGGAGCCTGCACTTGGATGCCTGACGGGGCCTGGACCTGATCTGGGATTGGGGATAGGGAGGGGATGCCAGGGATGGCTTCCCTATGGGCCTGGCTTTTGGATTGAGGTCTGAAGTACACTGGGTGTGGACATTGAAAACAGCATGTATGAAGGCCCTGGGGTAGGGGAATTGTGACAGTAGCCAGTGTGGAAGCCTGCTAGTCCCTTTCCTTCCATGGACTCCTTTCTATGACTTCCAGAATTTTATCCTTGTCTCCTCTTATTGCCACATTAATAAAGAGATGGACAACTTCAAAAAGCATGAATTTTGGACCCAGTATGTCCTGTGAAAGGTTTTAGGGAAATGAAGCTTGCTCTAATTTCTCATAGTGTTTCTTTATACTCTTTCCTTTCCTCTCTGTAGCCCTCAGCCCACTTTTATTTGCTGTCCCTTGCTTGTTCTCCCGTTCTTGTACTTCGTCAGAGACTGTAAGTTTCATTCTGAAGGGATTATCTATCCTTTTTACTAGAGTATCCCCAAACCCTGGAACAGAACTGGCTTCTAGTAGGGGCTCAAGATATATTTGTTGAATGAATGCTTCTGTTGAATTAAAGCTTGAGACACGGTTGTGACCTTAAGGACCTCATGTCTGCTGGCTGTTTTATGTAGTACTTGGCATTATTCTTTAATTGCTTCATCTTCAGAGGTCTCTCTGCTAGACTCTTAGCTCTTAGACTGTGGGACTGGTCAGTTAGGAGCTGCCTTGCAGACTCGATCTAAGAACTCACAAGAATGAAAAGATCTGAGCCAGAATCCAGAAACAGATGGACAAAAGTTAGCAGAATAGAGTCCATCCTTCATGGTAAAACAAAGCCCTTTGAAACTTCCAGGAGAAACTGAGATAGGCAATAGTAATAGTAACAATAATACAGTTTAACTTAATTCTCTTAGTGCTACGATGCTTTTCCTGTGAAAATTCCTGACTTTACAGAACTCCATATTTATTGGGATTAAAGAAGGTATTTAGCCTGCCAGGTAAGCACCATACATATATTTTATTTTTTGACATTTGAGAAGCAGAGCAGATGGACCAATCTTTGGCCACTTCCCCTCTCAGTTTACTGGGTCACTGCCTGAACTCTCACATACAGAGGTGACACAAAAAGCTGGTGGTGTGATTATTACCTCTGTCCATGGCTTATTTCCTCCATTAAAGAAAAACAGGTCTGAGATGGGATCCTGCAGCCAGGGATCAGGGCAGGCTAGCCTGAGCCCCAGGGGACGGCCAAGGGTCATTTTCTACCACTGTGAGCCTGATGCGGGAACTTCTTAGGGGGAAAACTCGTTAGCCACAGGATGGAATTCTATTTGGGGTTTTGCAGTTCTGCAGTAACCCCTCCAGTGACCTCGTCCAGACTCGTCATTCTGCTGGATCTTGCGCCTGGCTGGTTCGGTCTTCTGTGTTTTAGGTGGTGCCTTCGAGGAAGTGAAGGGGGTGCGGTTTACAGGAAGCAGTGAGCCCAAAGGAGCCTGTGCCAATTACTGCACCTGTCAGTGTTCAACAACAGATAAAATTAACTCAGAAACCCAAACAGTCTGCAGAAAACTGAACACAATTATCTAAGAAATTAAGTTATACCATCGCCATGACCTTTAATCAATCATCCAACCGTTAATGTTAATTTTGTGATCTAAAAATCATACTTCTATTTGCATTTTAATGGCTGCTAAATGAGTGTCATCAGGAAGAAATAATGGCAGGGTGGCCTTTTGCAACAAATTCTTCCTTCCTAATGGTGATGCAGAAAGCTAGGAAACGGTGTTTGGAAAAGGTTTTTTTTTTTTTTTGCCTTCTAGCAGATGTATGGAGCTGCCCTTCTCAAGTGAAAAAACAAGCAATTCCCCACAAATACCACCACCTGTTGTTATAAATAAATCCAAGCTGTAAAATGGAATGCAAGCTTAATGGCAAAATCATTACGGGCATCCTACCCCCCTCCTGCCAACCCCTTCATTACCGCCTCGTAACCACTTGTTTCTCAGTCGTGTACCTTTTTAAGCTTCTGACTGGCCATCAGGCACTGTCCCTAACCAAGAGAGATGGCCTGTGGATTTGTGGCTAAAAATAAAAAGTTACCAACCTCGGGGAGAATGATCACACATTCGTTTGCCCGGTTTAAATGGCTGGAAACTGGCCACGTGCCACTCCATATTTAGGGTTTCCTTTAAATCTTAATCTAGACGTCCAGTGGCGTATTTCACAGCTAATGAACCTAACCTTCAAGTAGGAGCATAAAATCCTAATTAAATCAGGGCTTCGTGAGGTTATTGGCAGGCTGTTTATAATTTGGCAGAATCGTGCTTCTGTTGAGTAGTGATAGGAAAATTATAAAGCATTAGAACTGGAATGTTGTGTAATTATCTTCTTATCAATCTCCAAACTCCTTTAGTTTGTTATGGACCATGTCACTCCATCTATAAATATTAATTGTTTAGCAGACCCAGGATATTGTACTTACTAAAATATTGTGTTCCTCACCTAAAACTAAGCTTTTTTTCCTCCAGTCTCTTGGGATAAGGTCTACATGAATTATTTCTTTTGATGAAAGAAGGTTTGAACTTATAAATTTGGAAGGAAAGCTTTAAAAATAAAGAGCTTCTGCGATTTTCTGAGTACAGGAAATTCAAATAGGGAAGGGAGGAGAAAATATTAAAAATGAATGCTAACGTGTTTTTAAAAAATTTTTTTATTCCAAGGAAGGGTTGGGGCGGGGGAGGGAAGGTTCCCGCAAAGATTGCAAAACTCCATTTCATAAAAGATTTATTAGCAATGACAGAGGGAGATTGCTGAGTGGAACCTGATAAAGACCTCGCCTTTTTCACTGCTTTAAAATTATGGGTTCTGTCCATAAAGTACTGATTAATTCATATTCACTCAATGACATACCTTCTTTTTCTCCCCCAAGCAAAGATTATAAGCATTTTACTTCAACAAATAAAGAACTCTGAGTGGGATGCATACTAATTCATTTAGCTCTGGAACTCGCACTACAATTTATGTAGCTAGTCACAGCAAAGCAGGAAAGAATCCTTTCTCTTACTGTGACAAGACCTGCCTACCTTTCAGCATTTCCCCCCCTAAGGTATTATTAATCTCTAAACTTCACAAAATTGAAGGCTTATCTAAGACCCTCTCAAATGGAGTGGCATCACACGTAGCAACTCCCAAAAAGAGAAGTTTCTTTGCTTTTCTAAAAAAAGCAAACTGTAGCGATTGGAGTCTTTTCTTGTTTAAGGAATCCAGACGAAGTATCTGGTGTCTGTTCTAAATTTCCAGAGGAAATTGGTTGGCTTTTATTTTATTTTATTTTATTTTTAAAAAGATTTTATTTATTTATTTGAGAGAGTGAGAGAAAACACGAGAGGGGAGAGGTCAGAGGGAGAAGGAGACTCCCAGTTGAGCTGGGAGCCCGATGTGGGACTCAATCCCAGGACTCTGGGATCATGACCCGAGCTGAAGGCAGTGGCCCAACCAACTGAGCCAACCAGGCACCTGAAATTGGTTGGCTTTTAAACACAGTACTTATTTGGGGTGGTTCAGGCCTAGAAAAACGGCCAAGTGCCCGGAGGGAAGAGAATAGATGTCAGGCAGCAGACGAGGAGCCAGCAGAGGCTGTTAGCTCAGGAGTTTACCTGGAGAAACACAACACTGTTGCAAGGAGACAGTCAGGACTACCCCACTTCATAAGGTGGTTTGACAAATTGCTTTCATGCACGTCTCAGAGTTGGCAAGGGCTTTCAATTTTATTGAATTTTTAAATTTTAAGAGCAATACACTCCTATTTAAAATGTTGGAAAATGTAGAAAAGAACTAGAAAAAGAATCATATCTCAAGCCAGCACTGTGGTAGACACAGAGTAGTAAGATGTGTTCCACAAAAAAGGTTTCTGGCGGACCATGACCTTCATGAAGGTATAGATCAGGTCTGACTTGTTCACATGGCTAAGGGCTTGGGGCATGGTGGATGCTTACTATGTATCTGTTGAGGGAATGAAGTTGTAAACAAATAGGAAATAACCATGCATGTCCCCATTTGATTTTTGATCATTTTGATGGAGAGACCTGAAACTACTGGTTTAAATAGCTTTCTAGGCTTTTGAATAGTTTCTAAGTAGTTTTGTTAAAGAGCTCATTTACATAGGTAGAGAATGGCCAGACTCGAATTGTGGTGGAGAGAGGCAAGTACTACTTTCCATCAAAAATTAGACTGGGATAGGGTGGCTGGGTTATGGAAAAAATAATAATAAAAAAATTAGACTGAGTTCGTGAATGTCTCTATATGCCAGCTATAGAGCTAAGCCTAATTTATTTATTTCAATGCTTACAACAGCTCTGGGAGGTATGCATTTCTCTTCCCATTTTTAAGTTTGGCTCAGGAAGGATGAACGATTGCTTAAGACAGCACAGCTAGTAAGTGGTGGGCCTGGGGTGGTTTGAACTCTTCCTTTACGAAACCCCAGCACTGTGTTCATCACCACTGTGCTTTACTGTCTGGTGTCTGAGTAAGCCAAAGACAGGGCCCAAATACAGAAGAGCACTGAAGCTTGGCACATAAGAATGTTTAGAAGATCCACCACAAGGAGCCACATCTAAGATTCCTGAACCTTTTGATCCAGGGGCTACTGAAAACCCAAGATCTGTAAGAAACTGTGACTTGGGACTCATACATATTTGAAGATGCTGAGTTCTTTTTTCCTTTTCTTTTTCTTAATTTATTTCAGAGAGAGCGAGAGAGCACAGAGGGAGAATGGGAGGGTGAAGCAGACTCCCCACTGAGCAGAGAGCCCGATGTGGGACTCGATTCCAGGACCCTGAGATCATGGCCTGAGCCGAAGGCAGACACTCAACCAACTGAGCCACCCATGCCTTGAAGATGCTGAGTTCGGATCAAGCTGGCAACGAGCATTGGGAGAGCCAGGGATCAGCAGTAAGGGAACTAATGATTGACACTGAGGAATAGGAAATACAGCCATTAAGGCTGGCACATGGGACTCCGTATTCAGCTGTTGGAAAAGTTCAAGTTTCAGGGTTGGAAACTTGAGATGCAAGAGTCCCCCTCAGCCACTGATAGAAACAGAATGAATCATAACTGAGTCCATAAGGCACCTTGTTGACAGAGAGGCCATGCTGTTTGGATTATTCGGGGAGACAATTAGTACCAGTGCCTGGAATAGAACCAAGAGGGAATCAAATCGATTCAGTTACCAGGGTTGGACGGTGTGATTCAGTGAGAGGCAGATTATCCCATGTTTGTCTGGCTTCAGGAAATGGTCACACCTAATACAGGAGACTCAGGTTTATTTTTTTTTTAAAGATTTTATTTATTTATTAGAGAGAGAAGGAGAGTGCACATGAGAGAGAGAGAGAGAGAGAGAGAGAGAGAGAGAGAAAGCACAGAACGAGAGGGAGAAGCAGACCCCTGCTGGGCAGGGAGCCCAATGTGGGACTCAATCCCAGGACCCTGGGATTGTGACCTGAGCCGAAGGCAGATACTTAACGGACTGAGCCACCCAGGCACCCCAGTCTCAGTTTGCTTAAATTAATTGATATGTTGCATATTTCAAGTTTTTCCTTTAATAATAATGAGTGCTAATAGTTAATGGACATCTACCTGTCAAGAACAGTATATAACACTTTACTTGTATCTCATTTAATCCTCACAACAGTTCTGGGTGGTAAGCACGGTAATCATCACTTTCGCTTTACAAACAAATGGAAGTCTGGGAAGGGTTTCGTAATTTGTGTAAGGTCACATGTCTAGGAAGTGTGGAGCGGGGCCAGATGTACTAGAACAGCTGGCAAATCATTAGAACACTCAACATTTCTTATTGTAGTGGGCAAATAGTCATTATAAACTTCTCTGAGTGTCTGTACCCCCAGGATCCCCTCCTGCTAGATGGCCCCATGATCAACCAACTAAAAAGGGGATAGTAGAGCAGGAAGTCCCTGGGGTTGTTTCTATTCCCCTTCGGTGGCCCCTTTGCTGTACTGGGTGTGCATACAATATCATCCTGGGCTAGAGGTGGTTTTCATGGCATTCAGCCCAACTGGTGGGCTAGGATTCAATAAATGTAAGCATTCGGTAGGAGAACGTATGAATCACCCTGATGGTTCCTATGCAGAAGCTGTTCCCGGGGTGTTCTCACCAACAGTTGTTTCAGGGAGAGGCTGATTAGTCTTTCCTGTCATTAACCCAGCTCCCTGTCTCAGCTTTTTGGATCTTGTCCTTTATAAATAAGTTAATCCACTTAAAACCCAATTATACTTTCTGTCATTGCTTTCTGTGGGGCAGCGGGTGAAATCATAGAGGGCAGATAATGAACTCCAAGGGTGCTGAGGTATTTCAGTGCATTTCAGTGAAAAGATCTGGCACCTAAAGGTAGCTGACGTGAGTGTGAGTCTTGGGTCGATTAATTATCCTCTGTGTGACCTTGTATAGGCTCCTAAACCTTAGAAAGTCTTCCATTTGTAAAATGAGGGTAATTCTATTCATCCCTTCCAGATTCCTACTATTTATTTAAATATTTTCACTAGAGAAAGACATACATTAATATCACAGTGAATATAGTCTACGTATATCCACTGGTATTTGGTCCTTGAGGGGACTGAAATACTGGCAAAGCAGGTTATTAATAGTTTCCAAGTTATACTTTGCACCAAATGCTGCCACTACTCTCTGCTCTGATTCCAAGTGCAGGACATGGGTTTTCTGTCTTATTTGTTGTGATGGGTTTGTTTATTGAGCTCTTCTTTTAGAACTGTCTAGAACTTTTCCAATTTAAGTGATTCTGAAATGACATTTCCAAAACTAGCCTAAGACTTTGCTCTGCTCTCCCTAGCCTCACCTCACATCCTCATGAAAGCACACCCAGGCTTCATTACATTTACCAAGATAGACTCAAGTAAATCCTGCTGTAGATAAACAGCCCATAAAAATTAACCATGGGTGAGCAGACTGCCTCCTAAATGCACTCTTTAAAGGGCATGCTCTTTAAGTAGAGAAACCAACCAGAGAATGGATTTGGAGATCATTTGGGTGTTGTGGGTGTGACCCGATAAGGCACGAAAAAGCTCAACTTTATGATTGTTGCAATGCAGTTTGCCCATCGTCAGTGTAGCCTCCAAAGAAAAGTCATTTATTAGAGCAAGACAAATAGCTCACTTGTTTTGTCAAGAGTAAAAAGGAATGTGTACAAAAGTAGAATAGTAACATTTGCCAAGTACTTGTTATTTACATTATTTATTACTCCTCAAAGCTGCCCTGTGAGGCAGGTATTAGTGGTCCTCTTTTACAAACAAGGGAATTAACTCCTCACAGGGGTTTATTAATTTAACTCAATTTTCATAGCTGGGAGTTTGGAGTAGTTCTCAACCCTCAGAAGACACTTTGCAATGTTTGGAGACATTTCTGTTGCAACTAGGCGGAAATCCTACCAGAACCTGGGAGGCCAGGGATCCTGCTAAATACCTTACAAGCCACAGCACAGCTCCCTATATCAAGAAATTATGTGGCACGGAATGTTAATAATGTTCCATTTGAGAAACTCTGAGTTGAAGAGAGTGGCAATCAACCCAGGTTCTTTTGGTTCTTAATTCAATGCTTATTTCTCTACTAGTTTTTAAAGATAAGGGTGTAGTAGAACTATCATTGATCATTAGTTTCTCCAAACTTGTTCTCCAAGATGACGTTGCTTTGGTACACACTAGTTTCTGCTCACATCATTTTGATTGGTCATTCTATCCATTTTGATGGGTTCCTGAAGAGAGAGTTGTTGTTGTTCTGAAGAGCACCTCAGGGAGTCACCTGATCATGTTTGTCAGTACCCCATCTCTAGGTGGTTGAGGGGGAATGGCCTTATCCCAGAGCAAAGAGGATGCATTCAGGAGAAAAATGAACTGGAGGTTTTTAAGAAAGGACTCTCCTTTGGCCTTAATAATAATGCCTTACCCTGTGTATTTAGTGCTTTATAATTTTAGAGCACTTTCATATTCCTTCAACAAATATTAATTGAGGAGAAAATAAATGGTTCTGAGTAGACAGTAGTGACTGAAACAAGGACTCTTGGCCTCTTGGAGCTTAGGTATGAGGGGCAGGTGATATAGAAAATAAGGAAACAAGTAAGCAGGTAATATGCCAGAGAAAGATAAGCACTGTAAGAAAGAATAAATCACAGTAAGCCTTATGGGGGGTATGGAGGGTAGGTGTGGTGCCATTTCACATGGGTTGGTGGAGAAGTTCTAAAAGGTAAAGTGGTATTTTTTGCACATCCATGAAGATGGGAAGAGAGAGAATCATGTGGATATCAGGAACAGGAGAGTTTCAGGCAGAGAGAAGAGCAAATGCTCTGGTTATTGGTATGCTTGACAAGTTCAAGGAACAGCAAGGAGGCCAGTGTGGCTGGAACTGAGTGAATGACGCAAGGAGCTAGAGGAGACAGGGCCTCTGACGTAGCAGCTGGGAGATGTCGCAAGCCACTGAAGGACTTTGGGTTTTACTCTGATTAATATGGGGATCCACTGAAGAGTTCTGAACAGAGGGGTGACATGATCAGACAGAATTTAAAAGATCAGTTTAGCTGCTGTGATGAGATTAAACTAGATAGGCTAAAGGTTAAAGCCAGGAAACTAGTCCCAAGGCTGTTGCCATAATCCAGAGGAGGAACAATAATGGTTGGGAGCAGAGATGTCATGAGTGTGGTGGTGGCGAAATCAGTCTGATTCTGGGTATCTTTTGAAGGTTGAGCCAATGGGATTTGCATCATTCCAGAAATGTTCCCATTTCTGATGGGGGAACCTATAGGTGAAGTAGATTTGAGGTGAAACATCAGGAGTTGGTTTGAACATCACAAATGTAAGGTGTTTACTAGACCCGAGGGTGGAGACATAGAGTCCTATCTTATCTTGTAACATATAACATATCCAGTGTTATGTCATGTTTCTCTTTGACAAAGGCCAGTGTTTAATTCACAGACCTATAGCTACAATGTGATAATTCTCTCTAAGACCAATGTCTTTCTACTGATGGAGGGTTCTAGATATAAATTAGCATAAAGAAATATCTAATACCATCTGTTCCTAAAAAGTGTCTTTAAACTGTGCTTTTCTATGATCTTTCCAAAAAAACAAGGGACAGTCAGTCACATTTATTTTTTATTTTTTAAAAGATTTTATTTATTTATTTGACATAGAGAAACACAGCTGGAAAGGGAGCACAAGCAAGGGGAGTGAGAGAGGGAGAAGCAAAGCAGGCTTCCTGCCGAGCAGGGAGCCTGATGTGGGGCTCGATCCCAGGACCCCCGGGATCATGACCTGAGTCGAAGGCAGACGCTTAATGACTTAGCCACCCAGGTGCTCCCAGACAGTCACATTTAGATAGAGACTGAGCACATCAAAATAAATTGACCTCCTGATTTGGCCCTTAGAATTATTTTCAAAGCCATGAAAAAGGCAGAGCAAAGAAGCCCAGACAACTCATATTCTTCCTACTTCCACCATCACTTCTTTTTAAAGCTTTCTAATTTATTTATCTATAGAGTTGAAAAAAAAATGAAATCTTACTCCATGTACTTATTTGGTTTATTTTCAAACACACAGAATTATTTAATAAATGTTCATATATCTACCTCTAGCTTCTGTAATTAATATTTCCCTACATTGGCTTTTAAAAAATATATTTCTATTAATCCTTCTATCCATCCATCAGTCCATCTTATTTTTTGATGCATCCCATGGTAAGTTGCAGCCATCACCATCCTTCATCCCTAAAAAAAAAAAGCTTCAGCATGCATATGATTCACCAAGTTTCATATTAAACCCTTGAGTTTTCACCTATGTACGTCACTTGGTTTTCAGTGGCTCTTAAACAGCATATAGTTGGTTTCTGGGTTTGGATCTAATCTAAGCATGTACATCTTTTAAAGAAGAGCTTATAACCCCATGACATTGATTGTGATTAGGGAATACCAGTTCTTCTGGCTTCTTATTCTATGCCTTTCTTTGTGTATGCCTTCTTGACATTTTCCTTTTCATTCTTTTATGAACTTCAGTCATTTATTCAAGATTTCTTTGGTCTTTTTCCTTCAGGGAACACATTGTCTTTTTTTCCCCCAATGAGTAGTTACCTTTAAATTAAAATGTTGAGATTGAGTTTTTCTATTCTCATCAAGATTAAAACAGCATTTATATTGCCCCCTTTATTGTGAGATGAGATCACTGAAGCTCCTTGGCTTTCCTTGGCAGCAGAACCATTTCAAAGTTTTGGCTCAAGAAATCACAGACTCAGAGCATATCAGGTTCTCATTTTGCAAGGGGGAAATTGAGGCCCAGTGTGGGGGAAAAAGATTTTCTCCCGAAAAGCCACCGACGGAATGAAAGCATCAGAGAGCTAGGAGGAATACAAGGCATCTGGTATACCTCTACCTTTAGCTCAGACAACACTCAAAGAGTTCTTGACAACTCCAGACAGATGAGAAAATACACTAGTTTTAGAGGATTAAGGAAAATGGATTTCTCAATTCACTGCAGAAGTTGTAAAGCCTTGCAGGAAATACTTCCATTTCTATGATAAAAAATTTTAACCTACATTCTATTAATCTTTGTGTCCACAGTGGAAAAGACTTTTGCTTAATAATATCCCTCAAATATTTGAAGACTATTCTTAAGTCTCCCCATAGACTCCTTTTCTCAAGAATAAATAATCCAAATTCTTTTAAACTTTTCTCATAAATTCTTCTTTCCATTCTTTTATTAATCTTGCTAACTTTCTCTGAGCTTTCTTCAAAATTTCTGTCTTGCTGCTAAGTTGTAAAGTCAGGAAAGGATAAAGCACTCTGATACTGATTATTGAATTTATGCCAGACTGTGAGTTCCTTGAGGGCAGGGTCCATCTCTTATTCAACTTTATGTCCCTAGATTAAGGGTCAGAAAACCTTTTTTCTTTTTTTTCTATAAAGGGCCTGATAGTAAGTGTTTTATGCTTAGTAGGCCAAGAGGCAATGTGGTCTGATTTTTGAACAGCTGTTTTCTCTGAAAGATTAATATTCCTTTTTTATGTTTTACATTGTGGAAATGTGAAAATCATTTTTCAATGAAGGGCCATGCAGAAACAGGTGGATTTGACCCTACAGGTGTTAGCTGTTGGTTGGTTTGTGCTCTAGTTCTGGTACAGTGCATGGTACATAATAGGCAGTCAGTAAATTTTGTTGAATTAAAGAATGCATGAATTTATGAAGATTATTTCATAGTATCTGTCTTTCATGTTCTTTTTTAATTTTAAATATTTTATTTATTTATTTGACAGAGAGAGATCACAAGTAGGCAGAGAGGCAGGCAGAGAGAGAGAGAGAGAGGAGGAAGCAGGCCCCCTGCCGAGCAGAGAGCCCGATGTGGGCCTCGATCCCAGGACCCTGGGATCATGACCTGAGCGGAAGGCAGAGGCTTTAACCCACTGAGCCACCCAGGCGCCCAGCCTTTTATGTTCTTGCTTAGCACTTCTATTATATTGCTGGCTTATTGAGCTTGTCCTGTAAGACCTTCAGATTTTCCTCTGCCATACACACCCATGGCTAGCATGTTCACATTCTGTTTGTACTTGGGCAGTTTAATTGTTCATCCCTTAATCTGAGATGTGATAGGAACCCTCTATTAACCTTCATTTGCTGGTGGCCTTGGATCTCACTTTTAATTTAGTGAGGCCATTTTGAACTTTTGTTTTTCCAGTGTGTTCAGCTGCTGCCCCGCTTATAAATCGTGTATGAACTTAACAAGCTGCCCCAGGCAATTGACAGAACCAAAATGCTAGACCCATTCAACGACCTCAACCAAGGTCCCAAGCTCTGTTTCCGTTCTTATGACTCCTACTTGGAGCGGGGAGGCTCATGGCTGCCGCTTGTCCTGGAATAGACTGGAAGGGATCAGACAGGCTCACAGAGAAGGCTGACACTAATAGCAAAAGAAAAAAAAAAAGAAAAACCCTTCCTTTCCTTCTCCTTAGCTTTTGGGCCTGCAGAGAACACTTGTCACACAGCCTGAGGGAGTGTGGAGTTCTGTATTAGTTAGAAGCACTGCCATTCTGAGCTGAATTGGGATGAAGCAGTCCTGAGCAGCACAAATCCATAGCATCAGGGGAACTGAGCTGCTTTACAGAATGCCTGGAGGCTGATGCCTGGGACTGAGCCCCGTCGGTGCTGCCACCCACTCTGTCCCACTCCCAGTTTCTGAGGAATTGATTCCTAGGTTCACTAGGATGCCTTTTTGACTGAAGCCCCTTTCCTCTGCAGTGATCTTGTGGGGGATACTTGCCATTGGTTTTGACCAGGGTCCAGTGGACCCAACCCTAAACTGCTGGTGGGTCAACAGGGAGCAAGCCACACCTCTTCAGTCCTCAGCATCCTGCCTTGGGACACAGATGTGATATCAAGGCTGATGGAAAACATGGCATGGGAGTGCTCAGCCCTCTGAACCCCCAAGGCCCCAGGTTCTGCCAGGAATGCCTCCCAAACCACCAGGTCTTCCTCCATTGCTAAAGCAGCCTCCTGCAGAGCTAGCTCTCATGCCACTTCCTCCAGCCCCACACAGGCTCCCTCCAAGCTGTAGGTGGCTACAACTTTCAATCCAATGAGAAAAGCTTTACCTTGTTTTCCTAGGAGTAATATGTGTTGCCTATAGCCCATTTTTCCCAGTCTTTTCTTCACATCCACTCTCTCCTCCTCTCTGTGTTGCTAAAATTGCTGTGATTGCTACCATTTAAAATGTCCAGGAAAGCTGCATTTATTTACAATGACTTCCTTCTTAACCAGCTGGGAGAAGTTGCAAAATAGCTAAGCCAGTGGTGGATCAATCTTTAACGTTTCTTTCAAATGTTCAAGTAAAGAAAATGATGACAATTTTAAGGCTCTATTAGGCGGAAATGATCTACGAGGGATGGCGGACAGCTGAAGGTCACAAATCAGGCAGCTGCCTCTGGCTCAGTGATTCAGAAGTGTGGAAGGCTATGGGAAGTGTGTTCCTGAGTTTTATGAGAGTCGAAGTTTGGGAATTTATCAATGTGTGCCTGGGATTTGCTGTAATGAGCCTCTTCACTCCTCTCATAAAACAAACCAGAGTCTGATTAAAAGCTGGCTGACCTTCCTTAGATACAGATATTAATTTATTTTGATTTTAGGAGGAAAAATATCATGGCTTTGTCTGGCTTACCTGATAAATAACCTCATTTGCATGTGGGGATCCTGCTTATTTCCCACCTGGTTAAAAGAACAATGTCAGTGACACTGAATATGCATATTTTCCATTATTAATGTTTGGAGAGCTTCTTTTAAGATACCTTAAATTCTGGGTATGCTTTCTCTTTTTTCTGTTTTTGTTAGAGATCCTTCTTTACCCTGTGTATCAGTCAGGATGGACTTGATCATGTTGGGGCAGCAAAACCACTTCAAAATCTCAGTGGCTTAAAACAGTGGAGGTTTTTTCATTCTTAGGCTATATATACGTCTGTCATGTCCAGTGCCAGGAGCCAGCCCCAGCAACAGTCAGGGTCCAAGGGTGAGGGAAGGCGTCGGTGCTTTCGAAATGAGGAGACCGAGCTCAAAGGGTGGTGTAGGGATCTCCTGAAAACCCTGTTCTCAGGGCTCTTTATTTATAACAGAGAGTTACATATTTTTTCAGGTGGAAACTATATGACCAAAGAGTTTCTTTAGGTGATAGATTATCAATCTTGAGTGACAATAGTGACAATAGTGTTTTTGAGGGTCCATGCAAAAACAGGACATGCCTTGTGCCCTTGAGGGTCTCACACAACAAAATGGGATGTGCCTATTTCCTTGAAGGGTCCATACAATAAAACAGGATGTGCCTGTTATATCCTAATCTATAGAATAATCGATTACAGGCAGGCAACAGATGTCCTGAGCAACAGATGGTTCCTGCAAATCCTTATCTCTTTGAAATGTTTTACTTCTCCCTAGCATAGGGAGGTGAATGAGTGGTCACACAAACAGGAGGTTGCAATATCTAAGCTACTTATGTTAGTAAAGATTTTACTAAGTTTTAAAGTAAGTAGGCTGTGCACCCACAATCCTACAATTATCATGCTTCATAAGGATTGGTGTGAGAGGATTCAAAACTAAGAACAAGGGAAAGCATTAACTTGATTATAAGTGAAGTGAGAGGAAATAGTGTCAAAAGTTATAATAGTTAAATAGACAAGGGACAATAGAAACAAATATCTTTTAGTGTCGATGACCGCAACTTTGCAGAGCTCCCTCACTTTGAGGGAGGATCATGGTGCTCCATGCCTTGCAGAGGGAGGCCATATGAACAATCAGACTGCAGGTCTGCAGCAGTCCAGAATGAGCTGGGCTCTGTGATGTGTTCTCTCTAGGACCCCACCATCCAGGGCAGGGGTTGGCAAACTTTTTTTTGGTAAAGGGCCAGACAATAAATAAAAAAAGGAGACCACTTGGTCTCTGTTGCAGCTACTCAGCTCTGCCTGTATAGTGCACAAACAGCCGTGGACACTATATAAAGGAACGGGGATGACAGTGTTCCAATAAAACTTTATTTATAAAAACGGCAGCAGGCTAGATTCGGTCTGTGGGCTGTAGTTTGCTCACCTGGTGGTTGGGAGAGGAAGGGAAGGTGGCAGATCTTGCACCACTTGTTTAAAGTTTAACTTCTATTAATCTTTCCTTGGCCACAGCAGGCCCCGTGGCTATGCCTAACTTCATGGTACATAAAGTGCACCATCTTCCTTTGTACGCAGAAGGAGAACTGGAACTAACAAGGAATAGCACCAATGGTCACACTCTTCTCATCTCTTCTTTTTAGAGAAGCCAGTATTTCCTGAACTTCTAGACTAGCGCTTCTTCAAAAGGCATTCTTTAAATGCAATCTCTGTATTTTATAACACAGTTGCTTCAGTGGGAGCTAAACAAATGTAGGAGATGAACAGGATTGAATTTCTCCTTGTCATTCTTGATATTAAATATGTGACATTTTTTTCTTTACACCCATCAAAGCTCTCTTTGAATCCTTGCACCAATCAGAAGTGAGATTAAGTTTATCCATCCAACTCATTCTCTGCTATTTAGATTTCTGATTAGACTTCTGAAATCTGAGTGACCACATCTTTGCCTTGGCCTTTTTTTTTCTTTATAGTCATTGAAGGCTGAGTCTCTCTCATCTCTCACTGGGACAGGGTTGGGCCTGGGTCTTGCTGACCACCTTGGGCAAGATGACCTTTTTTTTTCTTTTTTAATAGTGCACTTTATTTATTTATTTTATTAACATATAATGTATTATTTTCTTCAGGGGTACAGGTCTGTGAATCATCAGTCTTACACAGTTCGCAGCACTAACCATAGCACATATCCACCCCAATGTCCATAACCCAGCCACCCTATCCCTCCCCACCTCCCAGCAACCCTCAGTTTGTTTCCTGAGATTAAGAGTCTCTTACACTGTTGGTGGGAATGCAAGCTGGTGCAGCCACTTTGGAAAACAGTGTGGAGATTTCTTAAAAAATTTAAGAAAATAGCTATCATATAACCCTGGAATTGCACTACTGGGAATTTACTCCAAAGATACTGATGTAATGAAAAGAAGGGCCATATGTTCCCCAATGTTCATAGCAGCAATGGCCACAGTCTCCAAACTGTGCAAAGAGCCAAGGTGCCCTTCAATAGATGAATGGATAAAGAATATATGGTCCATATATACAATGGAATATTACACCTCCATCAGAAAGGATGAATACCCAACTTTTGTATCAACAGGTACTGGGACTGGAGGAGATTATGCTGAGTGAAATAAGCCAAGCAGAGAAAGTCAATTATCATATGGTTTCACTTACTTATGGAGCATAAGGAGTAACATGAAGGACATTAGGAGAAAGAAAGGAAATGTGAACTGGGGTAAATCAGAGAGATGTGAAGCATGAGAGACTGTGGACTCTGAGAAATAAACTGAGGGTTTTGGAAAGGAGGGGGGTGAGGGAATGGGTGAGCTTGGTGGTGGGTATTAAGGAGGGCACATATTGCATGGAGCACTGGGTGTGGGGCATAAACAATGAATCTTGGAACACTGAAAAAATAAAATAAATTATTACTATATTGGAAAAAAAAGGAATGTAGTGGCACAGCCTGCTCAGGTCACAACAATAAGTGAAGCACAGCCCAGAGAGATGGTTGCTGGCACCACCTGGATCAGCAGCAAAAGCTTCAGCTCCAGCATCATGATTCTCATACCCACCATCTTTGAATCCTTACCACATTGCGGGCTCTGTGCCAAGGATTTTATCTCTCTCGCCTCCTCTAGGAGAGCAGGAAGATAACAATCTCGTTTCCATGTAGCTCAGAGAGGTTAAATGGCTTGTCCAAGCCTGGTGGTGGGTATTAAGGAGGGCATGTATTGCATGGAGCACTGGATGTGGGGCACAAACAATGAATCTTGGAACACTGAAACAATAAATTATTATTAAAAAAAAGAAGAGTCTCTTATGGTTTGTCTCCCTCTGCAGCCTCATCTTGTTTCATTTTTTTCCCTCCCTACCCCCCATGACCTCCTGCCCTGCCTCTCAAGTTCCTCATATCATAGACATCATATGATAATTGTCTTTCTCTGATTGACTTATTTTGCTCCGCATAATGCCCTTCAGTTCCACCCATGGCATTGCAAATGGAGGATTTCATTCTTTTTGATAGCTGCACAGTATTCTTCTTTATCCTCTCATCTGTTGATAGACTTCTAGGTTCTTACCATAGTTTGGCTACTATGGACATTGCTGCTATAAACATTTGGGTGCATGTGCCCCTTCAGATCACTACATTTATAACTTCGGGGTAAATACCCAGTAGTGCATTTGCTGGGTCCCAGGGTAGCTCTGTTTTCAACTTTTTGAGGAAAGTCCATACTTTCCAATCTGTTTTCCAGATTGGCTGCACCAGCTTGCATTCCCACCAACAGTGTAGGAGGGTTCCCCTTTCCTTGCATACTTGCTGACACCTGTCATTTCCCAATTTGTTAATTTTAGCCATTTTGACTGATGTGAGGTGGTATCTCACTGTGGTTTTGATTTGTATTTCCCTGATGCTGAGGGATGTTGAGCATTTTTTCATGTCTGTTGGTCATTTGGATATCTTCTTTGGAGATGTGTCTGTTCATGTCTTCTGCCCATTTCTTGAATGGATTATTTGTTCTTTGGGTGTTGAGTTTGATAAGTTCTTTATAGATTTTGGGTACTAGTCCTTTATCTGATATGTCATTTGCAAATATCTTCTCCCATTCTGTCAGTTGTCTTTTGGTTTTGTTGACTGTTTCCTTTTCGATGCAAAAGCTTTTGATCTTGATGATGTTCAGTAGTTCATTTTTTCCCTTGCTTCCCTTGCCTTTGGCAGTATTTCTAGGAAGAAGTTGGTGTGGCTGAGGTTAAAGAGGTTGCCGCCTGTGCTCTCCTCAAGGATTTTGATGGATTCCTGTTTCACATTGAGGTCTTTCATCCATTTTGAGTCTATTTTTGTGTGTGGTGTAGCAAGATGGTCTGGTTTCATTTTTCTGTATGTGGCTGTCCAATTTTCCCAACACCATTTGTTGAAGAGACTGTCTTTTCCCCAATGGACATTCTTTCCTGCTTTGTCAAAGATGAGTTGACCATAGAGTTGAGGGTTTATTTCTGGTGTCTTGATTCTATTCCATTTACTATGTGTCTGTTTTTGTGCCAGTACCATACTGCCTTGATGATGACAGCTTTGTGATAGAGCTTGAAGTCTGGAATTGTGATGCCACAAGCTTTGGTTTTCTTTTTTTTTCTACTTTAAATTTATTTTATTTTTTCAGTGTTCCAAGAGTCATTGCCCATGACCCACATCCAGTGCTCCATGCAATAGGTGCCCTCAGTACCCATCACCAGGCTCTCCCATCCCACCACCCCCTCCCTCCAAGTCCCTCAGTGTGTTTCTGTGTCCAAAGTCTCTCATGTTTTGTTTCTCTCCCTGAATTACCCTACTTTCCATTTCCTTTCCTTCTCCTACTGTCCTCTGTATTACCCCTTATGCACCACAAGTGAAACCATGTGATTAGCTTATTTCACTCAGCATAATCTCTTCCAATCCAGTCCAAGTTGCTACAAAAGTTGGATATTCATCCTTTCTGATGGAGGCATAGTATTCCATTGTATATATGTACCACATCTTCTTTATCCATTCATCTGTTGAAGGGCACCTTGGCTCTTTCCACAGTTTGGCAATTGTGGCCATTGCTGCTATGAACATTGGGGTACATATGGCCCTTCTTTTCACTACATCTGTATCTTTGGGGTAAATTCCCAGTAGTGCAATTGCAGGGTCATAGGGTAGCTCTATTTTTAATTTTTTAAGGAATCTCCACACTGTTTTCCAAAGCGGCTGCACCAACTTGCATTCCCACCAACAGTGTAAGAGGGTTCCCCTTTCTCTGCAGCCTCTCCAACACTTGTTGTTTCCTGACTTGTTAATTTTGGCCATTCTGACTGGTGTAAGGTGGTATCTCAGTGTGGTTTTGATTTGAATTTCCCTGATAGCTAGTGACGATGAACATTTTTTCTTGTGTCTGTTAGCCATTTGTATATCTTCTATGGAGAGGTGCCTCTTCATGTCTCTTGCCCATTTTTTGATGTGTTCATCTTCTTTTTGGATGTTGAGTTTGAGTAGTTCTTTATAGATCTTGGATACCAGTGCTTTGTCTGTAGTGTCATTTGCAAATATCCTCTCCCATTCTGTGGGTTGCCTCTTTGTTTTGTTGACTGTTTCCTTTGCTGTACAGAAGCCCTTTATTTTGATGAAGTCCCAAAAGTTCATTTTCACTTTTGTCTCCTTTGCCTTTGGAGACGTGTCTTGAAAGAAGTTGCTGTGGCTGATGTCGAAGAGGTTAATGCCTATGTTGTTTTCCAGGATTTTGATGGATTCCTGCCTCATATTTAGGTCTTTCATCCATTTCGAGTTTGCCTTTGTGTGTGGTGTAAGCGAATGGTCTAGTTTCATTCTTCTATATGTAGCTGTCCAATTTTCCCAGCACCATTTATTGAAGAGATTGTCTTTTTTCCACTGGATATTTTTTCCTGCTTTGTCGAAGATGATTTGCCCATAGATTTGTGGGTCCATATCTGGACTCTCTACTCTGTTCCATTCGTCTATTTCTCTGTTTTTGTGCCAGTACCATGCTGTCTTGGTAATCACAGCTTTGTAATAAAGCCTGAAGTCAGGTAACGAGATGCCCCCAGCTTTGTTTTTCTTCTTCAGCAATTCCTTAGCGATTTGGGGTCTTTTTTGGTTCCATATAAATTTTAGGATTGTTTGTTCCAACGCTTTGAAGAATGTCGGTGGAATTTTGATCAGAATGGCATTGAAAGTATAGGTTGCTCTGGGCAGTATAGACATTTTGACAATGTTTATTCTTCCGATCCATGAGCATGGAATGCTTTTCCATCTTTTTGTGTCGTCTTCAATTTCTTTCATGAGTGTTCTGTAGTTCCTCAAGTACAGGTCCTTGACTTCTTTGGTTAGGTTTATCCCTAAGTATCTTATGGCTTTTGATGCTATAGTAAACAGAATAGATTCTCTGATTTCCCTTTCTATATTTTCATTGTTAGTGTATAAGAATGCAACTGATTTCTGTGCATTAATTTTGTATCCTGCCACATTACTGAATTGTTGTATGAGTTCTAGTAGTTTGGGGGTAGAGTCTTTTGGGTTTTCCAAATACAGTATCATGCCATCTGCAAAGAGAGAGAGTTTGACTTCTTCTTTGCCAAGTTGAATACCTTTTATTTCTTTCTGTTGTCTGATTGCTGTTGCTAGGACTTCTAACACTATGTTGAACAGTAGTGGTGAGAGTGGGCATCCTTGTCTTGTTCTTGATCTCAGAGGGAAGGCTGTCAGTTTTTCCCCATTGAGAATGATATTCACTGTGGGTTTTTCATAGATAGATTTTATGAGGTTGAGGAATGTTTCCTCTATCCCTATACTTTGAAGAGTTTTGATCAGGAACTGATGTTGTATTTTGTCAAGTGCTTTTTCTGCATCAATTGAGAGTACCATGTGGTTCTTCTCTCTTCTCTATTGATTTGTTCTATCACATTGATTGATTTGCGAGTTTTGCGAGTGTTGAACCACCCTTGCATCCCTGGGATAAATCCCACCTGGTCATGGTGGATAATCTTTTTAATGTATTGTTGGATCCTGTTAGCAAGGATCTTGTTGAGAATCTTGGCATCCATATTCATCAGAGATATTGGTCTGAAGTTCTCCTTTTTGATGGGGTCTTTGTCTGGTTTGGGGATTAGAGTAATGCTGGCTTC
>PITA01013664.1:0-15834 GCA_004023965.1 Spilogale gracilis | reverse complement strand
ATCACTGCTTCAATCTCGTTACTCAATATTGGTCTATTCTGTTTGTCAGTTTCTTCCTGTTTCAGTCTTGGAAGTTTATAGGGTTCTAGGAATGTATCCATATCTTCTAGGTTGTTTAACTTATTGGTGTATAACTGTTGATAGTAATTTCTGATGATTGTTTCTATTTCCTTGGTGTTAGTCGTGATCTCTCCCCTTTAATTCATAATTTTATTGATTTGGGTCTTCTCCCTTTTCTTTTGGATTAGTTTGGCCAATGGTTTATTGATCTTATTAATTGTTTTAAAGAACCACCTTCTAGTTTCATTGATGTGTTCTACTCTATCTCTAGTTTCTAATTCATTGTTCTCTGCTCTAATCTTAATTATTTCCCATCTTGTGTGTGGGGTTGGTTTAATTTGTTGTTGATTTTCCAGTTCTTTACAGTGTAATGAGAGTTTGTGTATTCGGGATTTTTCAATTTTTTTTGAGTGAGGCTTGAATGGGTATGTATTTCCCCCTTAGGACTGCCTTTGCTGTATCCCATAAGTTTTGGATCGATTTATCTTCATTCTCATTGGTTTCCATGAAGCGTTTCAATTCTTCTTTAATTTCCTGGTTGATCTAAAGATTATTGAGCAGGATAGTCTTTAGCTTCCAAATGTTTGTATCCCTTCTGAATTTTTTCTTATGGTTGAGTTCCAGTTTCACAGCATTATGATCAGAGAATATGCAGGGAATAATATCATTATTTTGGTATTGGTTGAGCCCTGATTTGTGACCTAGTATGTGGTCTATTCTGAAGAACGTTCCATGTGCACTCGAGAAGAATGAGTGTTCTGCTGTTTTAGGGTGGAATGTTCTGCATATATCTATGAGATCCATCTGGTCCAATGTGTCATTCAAAGCACTTGTTTCTTTGTTGATTTTCTGTTTAGATGATCTGTCCATAGCTGAGTGTGGTGTGTTAAAATTTCCTACAATTAATGTATTCGTATCAATATGACTCTTTATTTTGCTCAACCATTGGCTTATGTAGTTGGCTGCTCCCATGTTGGGGGCATAAATATTTATAATTGTTAGATCTTCTTGATGTATAGACCCTTTGAGAATAATGTAGCGTCCTTCTGTGTCTCTGACTATAGTCTTTAGATTAAAATCTAATTTGTCTGATATGAAAATTGCTGCCCTGACTTTCTTAAAAAGCCATGAATTCTATGCGGTACATTTCCCTGGAGTTCCGCAGTTCTCATTGATAGGTGAACTTGGTCTTGGATGGATGTTCTCGCTGATCTTCTGGGGGAGGGGCCTGTTGCATTGATTTTCAAATGTCTTTGCCCATGGCAGAACAACTCCACCCTTACCAGGGGCCAGGCTAAGTAATCTGCTCAGGTTGCTCTTGAGCTTTTGTTCCCTGACCATTTTCCATCCAGCTTTGGAGGACGGGAATGAAGGGCAATGAAGATGGTGGCCTCCCAGTCTCTGGCCCAGAGGAGCTGAGAGCTTGGAGCCCCACTCCTCAGTCTGCCATCAGGGAAAAACAGTCCATCACAACTGTCTCCCTGGTCTCTGGCCGTACTCCTAGCTCACCCAGCCTGTGACCCAGTGTTTCTATCTTTGGTGTGTGGCCCTGCCTGGAGTCTCCAAACCCAGCAGATTCCTGCAGGGTGCTCCTGTGCCACCTCTCCCAGTGGAGAAAGGTGAGTCTCCCTGGATCTGCTGCTTGTGGTATCCCTGCTGAGGGAACAGTGGCCCGACTGCACCTCAGATCACTGTTTAAGGTAACCTCGAGCTGAAAGGCCCCTCCTTGGCTCTGTCTCTGCAGCCGGCTTCCTGGCTCTGATACCTGGGAGCTCTGCCTTGCTCAGGCACCCCGGGTCCTTGTGTGACTGCAGGGCCCCTGAGACCACACTGTCTTAGCGAGGGTTCCACCTCCCCACCCCACGGCCTGCTTAGCCTCTGGAGTGTCACTCAGTGTAGCAGACTTCTAAAAGTTCCAATTTTGTGCTCTGCTGCTTTACTGGTGGCCGGAGCCAGCCCCTCCCTTCCATGGTCCATCTTCCCAAATGCTGCCTCGGATTCACTTCTCCACTCGTCCTACCTTCCAGAAAGTTTTTCTGTTCCTAGAATTGCTGCTCTTGTTCCCTTTGATCAGACTGGTTTGATATCTATGTAGCTGACCTCCTGGGACCTGATGATATCTAGGTCTCCTACTCCTCTGCCATCTTGCTCCTCCTACATGGTGACCTCTTTTGTGTCCTCAGGGGAGACCAGCAGTCTCCACCATGAGGGGTCCACGAAGCCTTCCCTTGTTTTTCAGTATCAATTTCTTTCAAATTTTGCAGTCAGGAAAGAAGATGTCAGTTCTTCCAGGAGAGGGCAGTGTGTCCAAAGTCTAGAATACTCTGTTCCTTCTGGTAGAGGCACAAATTAAGGATTAATGAAACCCATATTCAAATGCTCAAACTATAGCATCTGTCATAAAACAAACCAAAACACCACACTAGGAATGTACTCTATAAAAAGGAAAGAAATGTAATTTATTAACAACTTGTACATTCCAGAAGGTACAAACTGCCTCGTTATATCAACCAAACATTTTTAGTGGCTGCACCTCTTCTTTTCTTACCGTATGAACTCAGATTCTCTGAACCAAAGACTTGGTTGCTTCAATGAGGTTCTAAGGACCTTGAGGCCAAGGCTGTAGGAAAGATGGGAAGTTTAGTTCCTGTTCTAAGAAGAATAATTTGTTCCTTTTGGACATCTTTTCCCAGGTGAAAGTGAATTAACACTTCAGGGAAACTTGGTACAAAATGTGGGAAGCAAAGAACTATATTCAGGGGTTCCCTAAGTGCTAAAATGGAAGATACCAAATTTTGTAAGTGGGGAAATTTTGAATTTTGGTTATAAACTTTTTTGTCTCACTCTCTTGGTTCACTTGTACTTAGGCATCTATCTCTCTGTAGTGTGTTCTCGGTTGAACCATACAGAGCTTGTTTTTTTGCTGCTGCAAATGTCTATTTAGTCACTAAGCTTTCTTCTTGGATCCTGACTATGACCGCTGGGATTGTAACCCCTCCCTGCCCAGTCTTCTTGTCTTCAATATAGGCATAATTACATGGCCTATCTCAGAGGTTGTCATGAGATTCCTATTATCTTGTATTCTTTTGTTGTCTCTTCAGCAGCAGAGATGAAGGTGTTATGTAACCAAGCGGGCAGTTGAAAGAACTGGAGAATAGGTCACTGCAGTAGCAAGTTGGAACAGAAATAGCAAAAGCTATAGAAATATGATTGATCAGTTGATGAGGTCACAGTGCTTTAAGTCTGCAGAGTGAGAAATTTCAGAGAGATTGAGAATTCTCTGCAGTTGGAATGTCAACTCAAATTCCCCCCCCCAAAAAAAAGACCAGTTAAACATAAATGCATGCAAATTAGCATGGAAAGCAGATTGATGTGGGACATGAAAGAGAATTAGCACAACCCAGAAAAAATACATGGTGACTGGTGTGGAAATAAATGAAGATCAATTAAATGGAAACAAGCCAAGGCTATTTATTCAGAGCTTGATATAGCAAGAAAGTTAGCCCTTATCATTTGCATCTGGCAGATCCAAAGGCAGGCAGAGGAATCGGAAAGCTTTATAGTGGGTATAAGAGAAGGCTTTGGAGATAGCTTGATTGGAGGCTCTTCTCATGGGAAAGCTGTAGGCTGGTTAACCGGAAGTGGGGCATTCTATGTGATTGGTTATGGGTGTATATTTGGCTCTCTCTAGTTGGTTCTAAGTTGGATGTGGGGATAAAAATCAGGAAAGCTGTCAGTTGTTAATCAGGTCTTGGCCATTTGGGGCCAATTGTTTCAGGGGCTGTTGACTGGCTTCCTGGAGCAGTTGCTAGAGACAGTGTTCTGACTTCCCACGAGTCTGATTTGTTGTGTCTTCTCACTGCCCAGAAATCTCTGCCCTGTGTCTGCTTTCTCAGTCACATGAGCAATGTCTGTACTTCTCCCCCTGCCAGAAGCTGCCCCAGGGATTAGAAACAGTCCAGCTGCTGCTCACTCTGGGATTTTTACGTTCAACTAGTTCCCCTATCTTCAAATACCACTAGATGAAAATGGTATTGGTGTGAATCTGAGAAGTTAACATCTTAGCTATAAAGTGTGGGTTTAGTCTTAAATTACCTCAATTGTTAGGGCACCCACTCCTCGCGCTGGGTTGTTCAGAGTTGGCTCTGCAGCATGGGCCACTCCACGAATACTTACTATATGGTAGGAACTGTGTTAGGGACTAAGGAAACGAAGATATGTGAATCTTTGGTTTCTAGGCAGGGAGATGCCATACATATAAAAGAGAAGACATAATGCCAGGTCTTACATTCTGAATGTGAGATTAGCCACACCCTTTCATTGAGACCAAGAACACCTGTCTTAGCCAGGCCAAGCACTTGTCACAGTGCGATGCAATTGAAAGCATTTTGCTGTCTATTCCACTGGACTGTAGTCCCTTGGGGACAGGGACTGACTCTCACACACCTGCCTGCTGTTTTGTTTGGCTCCTCAGCTGGAACCTGGTTCACTGAGGCAGATTAAGAATATGAACTATTTGGTCAAAGAGAAGCAAGTTCAAGTTCCAGCTATTTTTTTTTTTTTTAAGATTTTATTTATTTGACAGAGAGAAACACAGCTAGAGAGGGAACACAAGCAGAGGGACTGAGAGAGGGAGAAGCAGGCTTCTCGCCGAGCAGGAAGCCTGATGTGGGGCTCGATTCCGGGTCTCCAGGATCATGACCTGAGCTGAATGCAATCGCCCAACCAACTGAACCACCCATGCACCCAAGTTCCAGCCCTTTTACATATTAATTATGAGAACTGAAACAAGTGACTTAGACTTTTGAGGGCATTGTGTTTTCATCTGTAAAATGGGGATAATAATAATAATATCAGGGCACCTGGGAGACTCAGTGAGCTAAGCCTTTGCCTCCGGTTCAGGTCATGATCTCAGGGTCCTGGGATCAAGGCCCGCATCGGGCTCTCTGCTCAGCAGGGAGCCTGCTTCCTCCTGTCTCTCCGCCTGCCTCTCTGCCTACATGTGATCTCTCTGTCAGATAAATAAATAAAACCTTTAAAAAAATAATAATTGTAACAGTCCACTGTACCTCATAAGTCATTTCTACATCATTGGCACATATTAAACTCCATAAATATCTTTGGCTACAATGACAAATTCAATTGCGTGGAGATTCTAGAGCTACAGATGATACATACTCCAGCATGGAAAGGAAGGAGGGATTGCTGGAGCACATCATGAAAGTTGGGTATTTTTCTGGGGTGCAAGCCAAGCAAAACCATTCCAATGTTATGTGTCACCAGAGCAAGTGATAACATCATGTAGCATTTCTGAATGGCACATGGTAAAATAAAACATCTTGTTAATGATGAGGGCATGAAGAACATAAGTTGAAACTTTTGGAAATTTCTGTTCCATATCTCAAATGTTGGCAGTCACCTTTCCACAGATGCATGGCGGAATCCTGATTTATTTACTGGCCCTTCAGCAAAAGGGCCTTGATTGCAGGGAGAGTTGAATAGGGCTTGCTGATTGAGTCTAAGGAGGAGAAAGTTTAGTGAAATATATTTCATAGGGGAGAAACGAGGAGGGGCTCTAAGCGTAAATGCTCTCATTTCAACTAGCAGTGCTGTGGACGTAGTTTCCCCAAATGAGGATGCTATCTTGCAAGGACTGAGTGCAATAACAAATGTGAAAGCACCAACACAATGCCCCATGTTTCTTTTTTCTTTTTCTTTTTTTTGACTTTAAATTTATTTTATTTTTTCAGTGTTCCAAGATTCATGTTTCTTGAATATTGGGAATATTTTAATATGATTTTCCTTTTATATTCTTTTAGTGACCGAAGTAGTAACACTAAGAAAATATATAGAATACTAAAATACAGAATACATACATATATGTTTTATAGCCTAAGTGTCTTATGTAATAAGGGGAACCATTAGGAGTTATTCCAGTAGCTGATGGGGTTAGCTCTGGTTCTCAGTTCTGTGAAGGCTTCTGTGGTAATACACTGCAAGTAGTTTTGAATGGCTTTCCGCAGCTGTAGTTGGTACCATCAACTTGCCGTTAAATTTGGAATTTTGTGTTTTAGAAGTGCACATTAATGATTTTCTTTTGCTTCACTGTTGCCCATTCAGTGCCTTTTACAAAGCAGGTACTTAAATGCTTGTTCATTTATTACCCAGTGGCGAGGTAGGCTCTGAGTGGGAACTGGAGCAGGCTGGGCTTTGCTGTAGTCCGATCATAAGAAAAAGTTGATCCTAAGTTTAGGGTGAGCTTTTGAACTTTGAACAACTGGCTTACTACAGATGCAACCTGCAAGTAATCACTTAACCAACTCAGTAAGGTAGCTCAACTGATAAATTTTAGTTATTGTTATTATTTTTTAAAATATGTAAACTAAAGAAGACTGAATTAATCATGCTTCTAAATAAGTGGAAAATTAGCATCACTGTTTCATGCAAAGTTCTTATTTTCCTATATTTGTTCTTTTTTATCCTAACCCCATTCTATTTCTTATAGTCATTCGAATGTGTTCCATATGTATCTTTCTTCTGTTTGTATTTTTAAATATTGAAATAATAAATAACACTTGTATAGAACTTACTATACTCTAGGCTGTTTTCTAAGTCCTATATGTATAATCATAAATCATTTATTTAACAAACTTATGAGCCATAACAAACTTATGAATTAAGTTCCATTTTATCTCCATTTAGTAGAAGAGAGAACTGAGGTACAGAAAGATTAAGCAACTTGCCTACGGTCACACAGCTACTAAGCAATGAGGTTGGGTTCTGAACTGAAGAAGTTGAGTTCTTGAATCCATACCCTTAATCACCAAGCCCACCACCAAAGTGTGCACTATGCTTTATGTGTCTGCATTTTGAATTTATGTAAATGGTATTGTGTAAATGGCACTGTTAGAAATCTCATTAGTTTCTTACACTTTGACTTTAAGAAGTGTCCATGTTGTTTTGCCCACTTACGATCCATTCTTCTGATGGTTGCACCTCAGGGTGGACATCAATCACATCTTGCCTCTCTGGTCTCCCAGTGCTGACACTCCAGTTTCTTGTCTCCATAAATAATGCCACAATGAACATCCTTCCTCAGGGCCTGTGGGAGAATCTCTTTGGGATATAAACCATGATTTTTCTTTATATAGAAAATGTGTGACTCTGATGAAACAGGAAGCTGATAAATTTAGAGCCCTTTCCTGAAAAAATTGCTTATGCCATTGCAGTCATGTTTCAGGCACTGTTCTAGATGTAGGATCCTATCAAGGGGGAATACAGACATTCATTTATATGAAATCAGGATCCTTTTAATTACTAAATACATAATCACTTTGTAAATGTTTATTCATGCCACTCACATGCTGGTAAATACTAGAGGAGTGACAGGATGGCAAAGGCATCCCTGGCCCCAACATAGTGAAGGGATTAAGGATATGGACTTGGGTTGGGGGTGATATGGGTTCAGGGTCACCTCTATTACTGATACTTGTGTGAACTTGTGTCAAGTTTCTTTTTCTTTTTTTTTTTTTTTTAAAGATTTTATTTATTTATTTGACAGAGAGATCACAAGTAGGCAGAGAGGCAGGCAGAGAGAGAGGAGGAAGCAGGCTCCCTGCCGAGCAGAGAGCCTGATGCGGGCCTTGATCCCAGGACCCTGAGATCATGACCTGAGCCGAAGGCAGAGGCTTTGGCCCACTGAGCCACCCAGGTGCCCTTGTGTTAAGTTTCTTGAAGCCTCCAAGATCAATTTTCTCCGATTAAAATGACAGAAGGTTGCTGTGGGGATTAAATGTTGGTATTAAATTCAAATGGGCATAATTGTTTTTGTTGTGAGGATTAAGTGAGATAGGGCCTAGTACCCAGTGTGGCCAAAAATAAGTGCTCATATAGGTTGGCTGATCCTTGCCATTGAGAAGCTCCTAGCCTTGTGGAGAAGACAGATATGGACCTGAATATTCACAGGGCAATGTATAAGGTCAGTGGCAGCAGCATGTACAAAGTGTGATGGGGGCACAGATGAAGGGACTCTGGGGAAAATATTAATATTTACCACTTATTCTTTGCCTATTTTGTTCTATCTAGACACCATCTATGTGTTATTTTATTCTGGCCTTCTAAGGTGTATATAATTTTTTCTATTTGATAGAAGTAGAAACCAAGGCTTGATGGCAACTTGCCATTCATAGTCACTCAGCCAATTGTGGTGCGAAAAGCTTTGAGTTCCTATCTCACTGACTCCAAAACCTGTGTTTGTTTCATCTACACCAAAGAGGAGCCAGAATTTGATCCGGACCATTAAATATGAGCAGACATTTTCTAGGTGGATAGACTATACAACATTTTTCTTGGCACTTTTACTTTGGGGTCTTTCCAAAGAATGATATTTTTTATTCTTTCATTGACATTATGTATGTTTACCTACAGTTTATTCTGGCTGGGTGCTAGAAATGCAAAGACTGAGAGATAAGGTCCCTGTCTTTCAGGGGCTTTATAATCCTATCAGAGGGATGGCTGCATTCACATATACTATGCATAACCAGATAGCTAATGATATAAGCTTGCATAAATTACATGCCAAGAAAATGGTAGGCGTATCTAGTTGAGTCCAGAGGAGGGAGACATCACTGAGTCTCAGTGATTAGAGGCAGGAATACATGGGCCTGTAATTGGGCATCAAAACAAAGAGGGGAGTAGGGTGGACACCTGGAGTATAAACAGTAGTGTTATATCTAACGCAAGGGTTGCATTCAAAAGAGAAGCATATAAACATAAATTAACAGAAAGTCAGGCTGTACTTTTTTTTTTTTTAAGATTTTTTTTTATTTATTTGACAGAGAGAAGCACGACTAGAGAGGGAACACAAGACAGGCTTCCCGCTGAGCAGGGAGCCCGGTGTGGGGCTTGACCCCAGGATCATGACCTGAGCCAAAGGCAGATGCCCAAGGACTGAGCTACCCCGATGCCCGCAGATTGTACTCTTAAATCTTCCTTAAGTAGGCAAAAACATGTAGGCTTTTATATTGATTCTGTGGGGTGCATGCACCTTTTATATTCAAGTTCAGTATAGTCACTTTTCCCTGCATAGTTAACACAGGTTGATGCTTCTTTGGACTATAGAGCCTCCTGAAGACCTCACTTTCTTTAGTTGGCTTGCCTTTGAGATGGCATTGAATATAAAAATAGGATTGCTTTAAGAATTAGAGTCAAATGGTTGAAGCAGGATGCCTATACTATTGGGAATCAGCAATATCGAGGGTTGGTGAAGGACAAAGAGGGGGTCCTTTGCCTCTGTGGCAGCTCCTTGACATATGCAAGCTCTATCTCGGGCTGCTGAGGACAGACCCAAGTGAGCTCAGGCATGGAGGAATGAACACATGTACACTTCTGATGTGCGTAGATAATCTGACATGAAAACATGTTAAATATTGAGAAACTAGTTTGAAGTGCTGATGTTCAGTTTAAGGAGGAGAGACAATAGATAGCAAAGGGAACTTTGCTTGAAAAGAAGATACAATCTATGTATATCTTGTGCCATCCTGTGGAATGGGGGAATGACTAGGGTGTGGGAGGATTGCAGAAAGGTTGAATTCTCATAAATTTAACCTATTTATGATATGACATTAGTGTATAAGTAGGGTTATGGGAATTCATATGGATATATCTAGGTTTGTTGGGAGAAAAGCCTTTGGTGAGGGCGAATAGAGATAAATTTGAAAGGGACCAGGTGGTGGAGGACTGTAATGTGTAGGATAAGGGCTCAATCTTCTAGGGTGACTTTTGGTGTCTTTGCTTATGCCTGATCAAGGGACAGTTGAAAATAAAACTTTCTGGAAGCCTAAACAAGTGCTTATGTGTAAGCTGGATTGATTGGGAGCCCATAGCTAGTGTTTTGGAGCCTACTTAAAGGTGGCGGCAAAATTCTGGTGAAAGGCAGTGAAGGTCTAGAAATGGTGATGGAAAAGAAGAGGAACCAGTGTAAGAGAGAGATCTGAAGAGAGTTATGAAGAAAGTAGAGCTTTATAAGCTGGAGTGGCACTGGGAAGAAGCACATCTACATTTATAATCACAAACTCCAACATAAATCCAGACTTGCCTCTCTTGCTCCCTAAAGTCCATGCAACTGGCATCATTTATCAAGTTTGAAGGGGTGCTCTGAACCAAAAGCCAGTTAAAAAATAAATATAGAACTTATATAGAAGCAAAACCTTGGACTATCATCTTGCAACAGTGTACTGGAGACACTGCTTTGGACCATTGCCGAGCAGGTTTCCTATCATTTTTTTCCCTAAGTCTAGATCTTGGAATAACCCATCGTAGGGAGAGTCTAGGTCAGTTACTGTGCTGACCAGCTATGGTGTGGACATCTGAAGGGACCTACCCGTGTGATAAATATGGACTCTTCTCACTATCCTGTCAGATGTATGGACACTCTCCTTTTGGAGGGAGGTCAGCAAGAGGTAGGGCACATAAGTTTTACTCTATGGAAAGAGTGCACTAACATGCAGTTGTGCAAGGAGAAGGAAATGGGTTTCCTGTGACATGACTGGATATGATTGAAGATGAGAATGCAATTATAAGGGAAATCTGTGATTTAGACTGCCCTATAGGTGTTAATGAATGAACTGGTTTCACCCATTTTGAAGGCAAAAGCTGAAGTGCTCACCATCAAACTCAGGAAGAAACACAAAGGACTGGTGATTGGCAGTGGGAAAGTGGCCTCATAAGTATGTCCACGTTAACCACTCTTCTTGTCCATGGAAACCAATAAGGATTCCATGGTTTTGCATATATTTTTGTCTGACCATTGTCTGGATGCTTAAGCCTGGTGGGTTAAGAGAGCAAAATCTTTGCAGTTATAAGGGAAATCTTTCTTTCTCCTGGTTTTTGTTTTGTTTTGTTTTGTTTTTTGTTGTTGTTTGCTTTGATCCATAAAATTGGAACATCTACCTTATGGAAGAAAAATGGGACACTTGGAAAGAGAGCCTCTATCCTGTTTTCTGTCCCCTTCCCTGGCCGGGAAGAGAGTTATTAGGTATTGTATATGAAAGTCTGGCCCCTCTGGGTTCTCTGTTTCCAAGTGACCTGTTATCCCCACTCTTCATTCTCTGCCTGTCCATACCATGAACTCAGTAGAGCAGCTCTTCTTCTCAGAGGGAGGCATGGCATTCTGGTTGGTAAAGTCAGTTCTGGTCACATGTCAAGGCAGGTTCTCCAAAATAGCATTATTGGAAATAGAGCTGATCATTGCAGCTGTGTAGATCTGGGTCTATCTTCTCAAAAAGTTCAGAATTCATAGAGAAGGGGTGTGATTAAATGACATCATCCTTCAAATCCCAACATCTATGTCAATGTAGATATCTTAACTTTGAGATTCTTTGGAGTTTCCTTTTTTCTTTTCCCCTTCCTTCTTCAAAACATTTACCAAGCCGAGTGACCACCGTGAGCTTAGCACTTAGGTTCGATGCTTTTATATAGCCATGGTTGGCCCTGATACACAGTGTGTAGGACCACAGGCCAACCCAAATGGGCACACATATCCTCAATATAAGACCCTTCTATACAGTGAGCACACTTCAACCCTGGGGTGTGTAAAGGACTTTGCAAATTATGGATATATATGTAAAAAAGGATGAGAACTTACAGTTTGTGATATGAACCTAGAGGATATTATGCTAAGCAAAAATAAGTCAGACTGAGAAAGACATATGCCATATGATTTCATGCATTTGTGGAATCTAAAAAACAAAACAAAGGGTAAACAAACAAAAAGCAGAATCAGACCTGCACATTTTGAGAAAAAACTGATAGTTGCTGGAGGGAAGGGGGTACAGGATGGACAAAATGGGTGAAGGGGAGTGGGAGATACAGGTTTCTAGTAATGGAGTAAAATAAGTCATGGGACTAAAAGGCACAGCATAGGAAATATGGTTAATGATATTGTAGTAGTGGGATATGGTGACAGATGGTAGCTACATTTGTGGTAAGAACACCATAATGTGTAGAGCTGTTGAATCACTATGTTGTATACCTAAAACTAATGGAACATTGTGTGTCAGCTATACTCAAAAAATTTTAAAAAACTGTATGTATGGATACGTGAGTGCACATTCATGTGTTCACATATGCACACCCACTTCCACATGCATGCACGTGTACTATGTGCAGGTACACCCACATCACACGCACAGTGGACACATACCCAATAGCACGTGCATGAACACACGCCATGCATATTCACACACTACACACACAGTGCACACAAACACACATTTCAGATGCAGTTCTATATCACACCCCCACATGCATGCACTAGCACATGAACACACACAGGTCACACACGTAGACCACATGCATATAACACATTCACACAAACACCCCCAACACCAAACATGCATGGGCAGACACACATACCATTGCATATATGTGTAACCCTAGGGCCTATGTAGAGTTATAGAAAGCTCCCCGACACATTCTTTCTTCCTCTCTCTCTCTCTCTGTGTGTGTCTCTCTGTCTCTATTCTTTTCTCTTTTAATCCTGGGGTCCATATATATTGGACTACACAAAGCACACACACAGATCCAGAGCAGACCTCTGGACTCATCTAAAAACAACCACCCAGACCCTGGGAAGCTCAGCCTTTGTGCCAAAGCCCCTACTTCTGTGGACCACTCCCCTGCTCCAACCCCCAGGAAGGCCCTTCGACAAAGAAGCACCTGCGCCCAAGCTAGACATCTTTATTTCTTTTTGCCTTTGATTAAGTCTCACAATAAAATGGCACACCAAGGGGCATGACATTACAGTGTCATTAAAGTGAGCATTTCGCAAGGAGCACTGCCTGAACTGAGATGTTTCTGATGTTTTTATTTTCACTGAACCATTAAATCCAACAGATGGAAAAAGATTATTGTGGCCAGAGCTTGAGGAGGCCAGCTTCACCTGAGAGGTGAGCTAGTCAGGCTATCCTGAGCCCTGACCTAATTTCCTTAAGAAAATATAAAAGAGTTGAAATGTTCAACTTGAAATTAATAAACAAGACTCACAGGACAAAACCCACGCACGCCATACTTGACAGAATCTTAATACAATTACAAAGGAAGTCGACCTTGTCATGCAATGCATATAGCTGAATTGTTTTTCCTTCATAATAGGTCTGCTTTTTATAATGGCAGATTTCCATGAGTTCCCCCTCAAACACACTCATGTGTGCTGGCGGTGCATGCAAATGCACAGACACACCTACCAGCACTGCAGATATTCCTACTTCAGTTCTTTTAATGTCTAATCTGGTAGAAATACCAGTTTGTTCTAAGGGAAACTTTTGCATGTGTATATTTAGTGAATTTGGAGCTTTCGATGTGCTTTTGCTAAAAGCGGCCACGGCTCACAGATGAGGCACGATACTCCTGTTAATGTCGTTAGCAAGCAGAACAGCAGCATCCACAGAGCCCAGAGAGGAGAAATACTACCCAGGGGAACCACACGAGGTCAAATAAAAGTGAGGCGATAGACTATTTTCATCACTACATTTGCAGGCAGAAGTCCGTTTGTAAGGGGCTGCCTTGTGCTGTGGGGGAGGGGGCAATCAGACAATCTGGTGGCAATTTCCATTGTCCTCAAAGATACATCATCCCCAGGAACAAAGCCCTGGGTCATAGCGTTTGTCCTGAAGAAGCTCCTGATAAATTTTTCTTTTGAAAAAAAGCCCCCTTTCTTTGATTAGCCATAATAAAAGCTATTCCTTCTAAATATATGTCCTTACACATCAAAGCCTAAGATGAAAAATTATTGTCATTTGCAAAGAATAGTGTCTCTTTGTGACTTGTTATCTGTTGAACTGGATGTTATGAAGTCTCTTTGAGGTTCTGATAGCAACTAGAATATTCTGCCACTTGTGACAAATGGGTTTGAAGGAATAATTATGGGGTGTGGGTTGGGGTGACCAGCACATTCTCCCAGACCTACCAGAAAGTCAGTGGGTTTTGTGTATGCAGGAAACTTCCTCTCCTTTATTCTGTTTCAATAGAAGTGGGACTGACATCAAGTGATAAGCTGTTCTATGGTTAGAAACCTCTGTCCTTGTCATCCAGTCTGGATTTACAAATAGCTGTCTTCCATTGTTTGACTTTCTGAAATCAAAATTATGGATGGGGCCATAAAAATGACAGAATAGCTAGTGATAGGGGACAGTCTCCAAATACCTTGACATGATTAAGGATGACTTTCTAATTAGAATAAACTTCATCATATTTGAATTCTTTAAAATCTTTTAAATTGTAGTGAATTCTGTTTTAAGAAACAAAAGCTAAGTGGCTGAAGGAAAACCATCCTAAGTAAAAAGCTTACTTGATTTCAAAATTAGAATTCCAAGGGAGGAATGGAAGCTATTGTTCAATGGGTACAAAGTTTAAGTTTTGCAAAATGAAAAGAATTCTGGAAATGACTTGTGGTGATGGTTGCACAGCAATGTGAATATACCCAATGCCGACCCTGTACACTTAAAAACAATTAAGATGGTAAATTAGATCTATGTGTATCTTACCACAATTAAAACAATAAATAAAAAATAAAAATTATAATTCCTAGGAAAGTGCTGGTAATAGAATAAATGTAGGTTTTTAAAATATGTTCTGTATTAAAAATCTTGCCCCCAGGGGTGCCTAGGTGGCTCAGTTGGTTGGGTGACTGCCTTTGGTTCAGGTCATGATCCCGGAGATCCCAGATCAGGCCCCACATCGGGCTCCCTGCTCAGTGGGAAGCCTGCTTCTCCCTCTCTCACTCCCCTTGCTTGTGATCCCTCTCTCGCTGTGTTTCTCTCTGTCAAATAAATAAAATCTTTAAAAAAAAAATCTTGCCCCCAAATGTCCTGCTTCTTTTATCTTCTAGTTAACAGTTTGATCAGGCTCTTTAAAATTGACTTACTAATGTTGCTCTGTGGATAAAATACTGCATATAAACTTGAGCAATTGCTAATGTGATCTTTTGTTTTAACCTGATATAAACTGTGGTCCTCTCACCAAATCTTTGGAGATTTAATTATACAGGAAAATATTCTTAACCCTCTCATTTTAAGTCAGCTGGTTTGCTACTCATTTATCTTTTAAAATAAAACCTTTGGCTTCTTTCAGCTTTCTTTTGCTACCTTACTCAGTTATATGCCACAATACTCTTTCTCTTCATGAAACACTTTAACCCCATACCCTTTATATGTTGTCTTTTTAAAGGTTTTCTTTTTTCTTTGCCAATTGAGACTCCCCTTCTGGGAGTAGGGGAAATAACAATGAAGGCAGGAGACCCCCTTTGAGTTTGAGGGTTGTGAATTACAGGTTTATTTCTTGGGGTTTCAGTTTTCTTATCTATTGAATGGAGGCAATAACTACTTGTCGGGTTATTGAGAAATTCAGATAATGTAATAATAAGAGCTACTACTTATTGAGTGCCTACTCTGTGTTAAGCACTATTCTAATTAATTGATAGGTATCACCTAAATTAGTTAAGCTTCCCCAAAACATGGTGGAACTCTTATCATATCCGTTTTACAGATGAGAAACCAAAGCACAGAGAAGATGGAAACTATCCAAAGTCACAAAGGTGGTCAATGATAGAGCTTGAGTTTGAACCCAGACGGTCTGATTGCGGAGCTGTTCAGTCACAATCTCAGCTCACAGTCTGCTTCTGCCAGATGTGAAGATGCAAAGCAAACTATTTAAAACATTATATAAAGTGGAACAAGTGAGCAGAGTCGACTTTTTCTAGATATACTTTCCATGCAG
>PITA01013663.1:0-56684 GCA_004023965.1 Spilogale gracilis | reverse complement strand
TGGAGGACAGTGGGAGAAGGAAAGTAAATGGGAACTAGGGTAATCTAGGGAGGGAAACGAAACAACAGAGACTTTGGACACAGAAACAAACTGAGGGACTTGGAGGGAGGGGGGTGGAGGGATGGGAGAGCCTGATGGTGGGTACTGGGGACACCTAAAGCATGGAGCACTGGGTGTGGGGAATGGGGAATGAATCTTGAAACACTGGAAAAAAAAATTTAGTAACAATAAAAAAAAAAAGAGAGACCAAATGACAGTGCTGCTCTAAGAAAGATAAAGATAATTTTTCCTTCAAAAATGTAAATTTCTGAAGATAATTTTTACTGTTCAACTATAATTTGATGGTAAACCAAATGAAGTGAGTTGTGGCACCTGCATGGTGGGGGGTTCAGGACATCACTCTCTGACGCTGTTAGAATCTCTTCCAGAATATTTCTCTGCCTGATCCAGTTCTAGTTGGGGGGATAATGCAATCTTGTGTCCTTCAGAAAGGACTAAAATACCAATATTTCACCTTCTTTTATTGTTTCTTGTTCTTATGTTCATTTGAAACTTCCTTTAGTTTATTCAAATCAGAATTTACCAGGCATCTTGACTTCGATAATTTTAGGTCTCAAATGTTCGAGTTTCAAACACAGTTCCTACAGCCCTTGGTAATTTTTTATAAAGACCACACTTTATTCATAGACCAGTTGCTCACACAAAATAAAAATGACTTATGATTTATAACACAAATAAGAGCAATTCAAAAGGGCATGGATACAAAAAAAAATCACAAAACAGATACCAATCTAGAATAATCTTTTTAAAAGAATGCAAATTAACAACAACAAAAATAGTACGAAAATCTTTCAACAAAAAATTCACTTTTTAAGCCATTTTAGTTATGTCACAATATATCATCAATATGGTAACTATTAGAATAGGTAGAAACGCAAAAGCTGTATATTCTAGATATTTTTGCTTTATCCTCCCCCATAGAGAAAGCAACTAAAAATACCTTTTACCATTTGTCATATGTCCTCACGCACCAGCATTTCTTACCAATACATGCTGTGTATAATTGAAACACTCTTTCTTTCAATATATTTTGCATACTTATATAATGTTTTAATAACCAGCTCTTTTAAAGTACTGAGCAGTAGACAGTAAAGAGAAACAAAAACATAATGTATGTAATGCCTGTCACCTTCGTAACACAAAGTATTTTCATTAGAATTGACAGGCCACCAGCAGTGATGAAACGTAAGAAAGAAAGCAGTCCGTGTACTTGCTTAGAAGTGTTGAGAAATGCACAAAGATCAAGCAGTCACATGCCTTCATTACTCTGCTGATTGCTCAAAGGGCTCTATTCTCCAGGCACATTGAATTTAATCACTTACTTGCTCCTGTAATATCTCACTTTTTTTTTTACTCACTTAGCATTCCAGACAAGACCCTTAAGACATGTTGTTTCAGAAGAACTTGAACTTTGTTCATTGTAAACGTTCCTGAGGTGTTCATAGGAAGAAGGAATTGTCCCAGTTACTGTACCTCATTGAAACCATCTCTGTCGAGCCCCTCATTTCCCACTGAAACCCATTTCAAAATCGATCAACATTTTAAAACAAAATAAAGATGAAGAACAGGAGCCTTTGACTAGGAGAGAGCTCTGAATACGCGGGGTCTGGGCTAGTCTGAACTCCCAAGATGCATGGAATTTTCAGGGGCAACAAGGACACAGAGTCTTCAGAGCACCAGATGTCTTGTCTCCATGGTGATAAGAAATCACCTTCACTGCTCCCTAACTTGCCACACATGCCATTTCCTTCCTACATCATCAGAGACTTTTGTGTTGTATAGAATAAGACGTTCACTCACATCCTGAAACAGAACTGAAGAAGGTGCTTCTGTTAAAATAAGCAAACACTGAGATACAAAATATTGATATTAATAATCAGCACACATACAAACTCTGTCTCTCTCACACACACATACACACATGTACGTTTACTACTCACAACTGTCTGTTAACATACAACTGTGTAAACATTTTATAGGTGATTTTATTTCCCTTGGAAAACCGTTAGCACTTTAGATGAAAGCAGTTCTCAAACATAGTACATATTTTATGTCATGTTAAACATATTACAAATCAGTCAACTGAATGATAGTGAACGATTTTTGGGTTCTGGGTCATCCTTATGGATATCAATTATTGAGCTACGCTGCTGAGTTATTAGAGGGGTGTCTCAGAAGCTATCTTGTTTTCCAACATGCACTAAGTGGTTCACAGATGTTTAAGCCCCAGTTATGTTTTCAACGGAATATCTGCTCTTTCCTTTGCTAGCAGGCAAACCAAGAATTCTTACTTCTCTCTGCTGCCCATATCCCCATTAACACATTCACAAAGTGATGCATTCAGGATGCTGAGAGGTAGAAACCAGACACACCACAGCTGTTACAGCATTGCATAGACTAAGATTTTGTGAGTCCAATGTGACTGACGTGAGCTTGCAAGTCCAGACCACGAACAAGCCCACAGCTTGGTGCCAGCTAAGCCTGCCCAGCACAGGGGCTAGGGGGCCGTTTCTATCTAGAGACATAAAGCTGGCAAGGAAAATGGGATGTTTGCACAACTGGAAGTATTATAGGAACACTCAGGATTTAAGTCCTACGGCCATATTCTTCTTCCTTCCTTTTTAAGTTTTCTACCCAAGAGCATCACAGGCAGAAATTAAATCAGCAGCCGTTCTAGCCACCTATTTGCCCGGTTACATGTAGCTGAACATCTGAGCTGCAGAAAGCAGGCATCAGAGCCCTCCAGAAGAAAGCATAGGGAAGCTGATTCAGGAAAACCCGAGCTGAAGCGCATGCCAGTTAGCGGCCAGCACTCTCCTGCGCTCTGGGAGTCCAAAAAGGAATGAGACACAGCCTCTGTCTTCAGGGAGTTTATGAGCCAAACTGATTTCAGTCTTAGGGTTGGAGACATGGCATCAAGGTGAGAAAACAGGACGAGAGGGAAAAAGCTAGTGTAATCAGGAAACCCTCTCTCACCTGGATGAAGGTAATCACCACTAGCAGGGAGGAAAATTGTATTATTGCCAAACCTACTTTTATCCTTGCAGATTACTCCAAATAATTAACTTTCGGCGTTAAGGCCTCCTTTATTAATCTGCTTGTTCAATTCACTCATCTAATTTTTTTCTCATTTTTTTAAAGATTTTATTTATTTCTTGGTCAGAGAGAGACACAGTGAGAGAGGGAACACAAGCAGGGCAAGTGGGAGAAGGAGAAGCAGGCTTCCCAGTGAGCAGGGAGCATGATGCAGGGCTCCATCCCGGGACCCTGGGATCGTGACCTGAGCCAAAGGCGCATGTTTAATGACTGAGCCACCCAGGCACCCATTTTTCTCATTCTTATAAAGAATCAAGTTAAAAGATCTTTTCCTTGGTACCAGGTAGAACAAACTCACTTACCTGTAAGGATTTCTCATTGTGGAAGAAAAGGCTGGGTTTTACTCATATGTAGAATTTAAGAAAGAAAACAAATGAGCAAAGGAAAAAAGAGAAAAGGAGAGAAGCAACCAAGAAACAGACTCTTAACTCCAGAGAACAAACTCATGGTCACCAGAGGGGAGGTGGTAGGGGGCTGGGGGAAATAGGTGATGGGGATGAAGGAGGGCACTTGTCCTGATGAGACCGAATACTGCACAGAATTGTTGAATCATCATATTGTACACCTGAAACTATGTAACACTATATGTTAACTACACTGGAATTAAAGTTAAAACTTAATATAGCACTAACAAACAATAAAAAATAAAAACAAAGGTAACAACAACAACAACAACAAAAAGCAAGCCAGGCTTTAGAATCCAGTGGCTCCAAATCTCCAACCTGTCAAGTCGCTTTCCAGCTGTGTGGCCTCAGACAAGACATTCAGCCTCTTTAAACTCTGGCTTGTTTATGTATGAAAGGCAGATGGTGAAGAGTGTCCTCTTTGCTCCAGCGTTGAAGTTTACATTAATGCATGGCTGTCATCTAACAGACAGTCATGCATCAAGTAGGATATCTAGAGAAGGAGGCATAATGTGTGTGATTTTGCTGTTCTGATGGGATCGGTCAGTCATCCGTCGACAGCAGGAGCTCAAAGCTGCCCGGGGCCATCGGCCTTCCTGAGCCAGACAGGGAAGAGCCCACAGACACGGACACAGAGTTTAATCGTTCATGTATTTGCTAACTTCTGTGAAGCAGCCTCATGTGGCAGGAAAAGCATCGGAGTAGAAACACCATGGCTGAGTTTTATATCGCATTCGTGCCACTTGAAGCTATATCGTCATGGGCGAAATATTTTCCGAACCCCCGTGAGCCAGGAGCACACAACGGGGTACTAGCAGGGTGCAGAGGGAATGAGCAAGGCCTGTAGAGGAGCTTGCTGAATCCCAGTGTGGGCCTGGGGGCAGAGGATGGCCATACAAACATCATCTTCAGACATCCTTCCTGCAGGCACCTGGGGCACTCATGGAAACCTGAGGTCTTCCTCTGTAATCATTATCATGTGATTTGAATAAGAATATTCCCTGCATATCTGTCAGTATTTAAACATAAGACAGATATTCTGAAGTTTTTCAAATTAACCACTTCTCACCCTTCGTATTTCCTCCAACACAAGGTCCTTTTGTTCCTATTTGGAAAATACATCCAGAGCGGTCCCCTTTCCCATCTCCCCAACGGGCTGCGGTCCACTTCCCCTGTCTCCCCAACACAGCCTGTCTGGGGGTCCCAGGCTTTGCTCACTCTGTTTCTACTTCTGCTCCTTGCAGCCTATCCCCCACCCAGCAGCAATGGTCATTCATGCAGCAAAGTAGATCAGGTACATCATTTAGTGTCCACTAGATCCCAGTCAACAGAATCATTCGTGATGGCCTATGATGGTTCAGGCTTTGATCATATTCCCCAAAGCCACTCACTCCCTCTCTCCCTTTGCCACCACATTCCAGCCACCCTGTCCTCTTAATTGCTCTACCTGAAGGACCTGAGCCCATCTCTCTTCTTGGCTGACTCTACCTTTCTAGCCTCAGTTCCTAAATCAGCTGCCCAGCAATGCCAGCCCACCTTAATGGACCCAGGGTCACTCATGCTCACAGAGCCTAATGTTTTACATCTGTGTGAGGTTGCCTTGTGTATGCTTAAGACTGGCATAACATCTCTCTCCTCCAGCCGGAACGTCAGAGACTGGATACGTCTTGCTCAATTTTCCATCTGCATTACTCAGAACAGTGCCTAGCTATGCTCTCTGGAAATATTTGTTCAGGAGGTGGGTGGCTAAAATGGTCTATCATTGTTTATAAGCCAAATGTCTCTTCTTAAGTCTGGGTGGAAAAAAAAAGTTGAAATACCTCTTTTTAGGTTTCAACATGAAACTTCCTCATGTATAATACATAAAAACAGTATTTCTTCCCCTCTAGGAGCGACTATACTATATTCTTATATGAAAATGAGCGTATTTTAAGATTTTGATGTTAATTATTCTTTCATCATGCTCTCTGGCTTTTTTCTGTGCAGCCGAGCTGTCAGATCTTCAATAGGGACAACACTATTTTCAGGAAGATTTTAAATGCGTATTTGATTTTTCACTTAGTTAGATATATCTTAGGGGGTTTTATGCTATTGCAATCTGAACTGAGTTAATAGTAATTAAAAGAACAGATGGTCCCTCTAATAAGATGCCAAATGGTAGCGTGACACAATGTAACTTTTATCAGCTGTGCCTGCCACCTCCAAGTGACAGCCAACTGTGTAATGAAACTGAGCTTTGTCCCAGGCACTTTCCATGAAAGTCTCCAAGAAATAAGAGGAAGATGGAAATCTAAGTGCCGAGTATGTGGCGCTAGAAACAAGATGAGCCTATGAATGAATAGCTTAATATTTTGGGGGGTTGAAAGTTGAATTGAATGAGCATTAACTAAAATAGAAATGTTAATATGTGTATATATATATTTATTTATATTTATATTTATATATATATAAATCTATGGTAAACTTAAGAGTTTTCACCTTCTCTTAATTCAGATGTAGACTAGAATGGAACTGAACTCTTCCTTTAGCCCTGAGGCAGGTGTGTTTTGGGATGTGATGGGTGGGCACCAAGCCATAGTAAGATACAGGTGTGTGAAGCAACTACAGCTGTATTTGGGCAAGTAAGTGACCTGATAAAAATGATTGTTCAAAGACAATTATGTTGAAAGCTGCATATAAGAGAGAGGAGTGAGCCCTGGCAATAAGACTTCTAACCTGGTGTTATGGGCTGAAACATGTCCCCACCCCCTAAAATTCAGAAGTTAAGTCCTAACCCCAAGACCACATTCCAAATATGTGGACTTACTTGGAAAAAGGTTCATCACAGATGTAATTAGTTAAGATGAAGTCCTACTGGAATAGGGTGCACCCCTAATCAAATGTGATGGTTGTCAGAACAAGTGGAAATTTGGATATAGAGACGTCTGGGTATTGACAGTAATCCTAATCAGAGCGAACAGGTATTGCGTGCTTAGTGCGAACGTCCTGTGTTTTGACCCATTTGGTTCTTACTACCCCACGAGGAAGGTACTGTTATTAATCTCACTTTATAGATAAGAAGAGAAGGAACAGAGATGAAGTGGCTTTCCCGTGTTCATACAACTTTTGGTGTCCCCACCAGCGTGATGCCCTGGTATTGTGGCCGGGAGCTCACAGCCCAGCTCTGGGCCATGTCCCGACGAGGCAGCAAGGCATAGGGACAGGGAGAGCATGACAGAAGTGACCTCCAAATCATAGAAGCCAAAGAACAAACAGAACTGGGCTGGGGAGAAAGAGTGTTCCAAGTGCTCAGTCTGAAGGACGGGATGGGATGGTGATGGTGCTGGCAGACAAAAAAGCTGGGGAGGGGGTCTGTTTCTATACGGAAGGTATGCTGGGCCACTTAGGGTGTGTGACAGAAGTCAGGCTGGAGACAGAGTTTTGAGGATCAAGCTCAGTATTCCAAGACGCCCTTGATGTGAACTGATACCCAGAAAACCCCCAGGTCACGAGTGGAGGAAAAGGGCTAGGAAGACCCAGCAAGAGAAAGGAGGGACAGAGACCCAAGAGGGTGTGGGGTTCTGAAAACCAGGTGGGGAGGACTTCCAGAAAGGTTGGTACAGACATCAGCTCTGCATCTCCCTGTCAGCACAAACTAGAGACTCCGTGCCCTCTTCTGCACAATGGGGTGACACTACCTTCTGGACAATACTGTAATGTTGAGTAAGAACATCCATGTGAGTGCTGCCAGGGAAAGCCACTCTAGTTATAACATGCAATAAAATATAACAATAAAGTATCCCAATTGGCTAGGTCAATAAAAATATTAACTGTCTGGCTACAAACAGCTAAGCATATCTACAATGAACTTAAAGAATGCTACAAATTATTACCAAAGGGCATAATAGTATGAGACTTGGGTAAATGAAGAGGCATGGATCCCAGAATTAGACAGCTTGATATTGCAAAAATGTCCATCTTCCACAAATTAATCACCTTTTGAGTGATTTCTGAATGCAATTTATCTAGAATTTGACAAAAATCAATGCAGATTAAAACATATGTGATTTTTCAGGGGCGCCTGGGTGGCTCAGTTGGTTAAGCGACTGCCTTCGGCTCAGGTCATGTTCCCGAGTCCCGGGATCGAGTCCCACATCAGGCTCCCTGATCGGCGGGTATCCTGCTTCTCCTTCTCTCCCTCCTCCTGCTTGTGTTCCCTCTCTGGCTATGTTTCTCTCTGTCAAATAAATAAAATCTTTTTTAAAAGTGTGATTTTTCATTCCAGAGATTTGGAAAAAAATTAAAATATGTGATAATATGTGGTCTTCACAGAGTGTGAAGAATGCACACCTACTGGCAGGAGTGTAAATTGGTGAACTCTTGGTTTTGGGTGGGCACTCTGGTAACCTATTTCAAATGGAAGAGTTGCATACAGTTCCCTCCAGCTTGACACTTCCAAGAGTCTGTCCTATGGAAACACTCATACACACGCTCACATCACTATGTGCAGAAGAGATAACCTTCAGCCTTTTTTAAAAGTGAAAAACCATATACAAACGTAAATGCCAATCAAGGGGTGAATAAATGAAGTTCAGGTGTATCCATACTATGCAGCCCTTTAAAAGACAATAAGGGAAACATGGGCAGGCTGCATACTGCATGCAAACATCTGCAAGACATCAAATAAAGTGAGTTTAGGGTAATTCATAATGTCCTGTATAAAAGGCAATGGGTGTGTGCTGCATGTAGAAATCTGTGTGTATAAATGAACAGAGAGGAAAGCGTTAGAAGACATCCAACCCGTGAGCTGTAGTCGCCTCTGCAGTCGCCAGTGGACTAGGGCAAGGGAGGGAGAATCGCAGGTTTTCTTTCATCATCCCATGTATTTGAATATCTTAAAGGAAGACTCTATTAGTGCACTGCTTGTGCTGTTGAAATTTATTTTGAAGAAGGTGTCAGTGGGTGGTGAGCATATGGACACAGCAGGCGTAGACCAAACTCATCTGCGCGACACAGCAGAGGGGAAGGAGAGAAATCCGGGATAATATTTATGTTGGGAGTGAATGTGTCAGAAGATGGCCTTTTGTTAAGGTTCGTTTGCAATCTGATCCCACTGACACACCGGAAAGCATAAGGGGGGTGTTCAATTTTGACCCGGATCTTTGTAATGCTCCCTCCCCAATGCCAAGCCAACCCCAATGTCTCAGCGGGTAGGTAGCAGATCTCCTGATCTCCCAGCCCTACTTTGGTGACACAGGACTGTACCCCTAATTGCATTCAATCTAGTCTGTTTGCATGGGTACCACAGCCCTCCCTCCCAATGACAGCAGCCTCTCCAGGGCTTTGCCTTATTTACCTACTGCTCCCCCGACCTCACACAGTGTTGAACTTAATGCTTGTTTGAATACTGATGACATACTTATTTTGGGCTTTTCCTGAAAATAGGCGCGGTACACAGGGCATCATACTGTCAGGGTCTGCTATTCTTACAAAAGTGTCACCAAGATATTCAAAGGAATCCTGAAGCACCAGCTTGGGCCTTGGGTTGCCGGAGAGAAATCACCTGGCCAGCAAGGATGACGTCACCCCTGCACATGGGGCCGAAGAGTCAATTCAGAACCCTGGGCTAGATCTGATAAGTAAGGACTGATTTGGCATACATATGTTTAAATTTTCTCAGAGCAATCTAAGACATTTTTCTTATGTAAATAAAATTCTCTCAGTGAAATTCTCCTGCAGTTAAATGAGGCTCAATTATACACTACTAATTTCAGCCTGCACACTGCATTCCAACTGTATACCTAATTACCCTATTTAGTCTGTTAATGATCAGATCTTCGTTCTTGAGCAGATAGTGCAGTCTGCCATTAATCTTTCCTCTAGTTAGATTCCTAGTGATTTAAAAGAATAAATCCTTGGAAAGAATAGGATTTGATTTTTAAAGGAATTATTTTAAGCATTTTTTAAAAAGCCAAAGAAATTATAGAATTTAAATTGTATGTCTTCATTTATATGATAAACAAAACGGTCTGGGGCCATGACATCTAGAAACAAATATTTTGGTGGGGGTGAGAATCAAAACAAGTAAATAGACAAAGAAAATAATTACAAAATGTGATAAAGGCTCTTAAGAGAATTTAGGCACAGAGGCTGAATCCACATGAATAGAACTGCTGTTTAGACAGGGCAGGGGAGGAAGGATTTCTGTGGAGGGTGCTTTTCATAGGAGGCACAGTGGGTAAGAGAGTACAGCTGAGAAGAAGAAAGAAAGGAAAGCATGTGCAAGGGTCCTGAGGTGGGGAAAGAGAGGCACATTCAAGGAGCTGAAATAAATTAGGTTTTGAAAATACAACTGACTGGATATGGATTTGGCCTGGAGGCTGGGGTGAGGTCACAGGCAACTTGTAGTTTTGGGGACGGGTGCTGGGTGACTGGAGAGGAAAACCTTTGCTGGAACGGAGAAGCCTTGGGCATGGCACCGGTTCTCTGTGGGTGACTTATTTTGGACTTGTGGGCTTTCACAGACTGTGAGGAAGGTAAGTAAAAGAATGTCATGAGGGCAGCTTGCCCTATCGGGGTAACTCACATCCAGAAAGACACATCAACAGTGTTCCCTGTCCCACAAGATTTCTGACTTTGAGGTAAAAGTTCATGGGCATAGTTCATGGGGATCACCATTTCCAGTTGTGGCTGTGTCATACTGTGCCCATTAAAAACCAACCTGTTTGGAAAGGAAAAGAAAGAGAGAAGAACAAAGCACAGTTCTTCCCGCGGCAGTGACTGTGGTCATGCAGTCTAACTCTGCTGTGGACCCAGGAGACACAGAAGCTCCTGGGCTTCCTGGTGAAACACAGTGAAAATTAATCATACAGTTAGTCTGCCTCATGCATGTGACATATGGTCATGGGAAAGAATTTAGCAAAATAGGAACCGTTAAGGCTGAAAACAGACACAATGGTACTTAATATTATAGGGTAATGGTTCTTCCCATGGCGGGCAGTGACCTATTAATATTAATAGGCTGTGGAGTCAATTTCATGGATTGTAACTTTGTTTTTTAAAAAATAAAATAGAGCAGATAGAACGAATCGGCGTGCATCACCAACAGGGGGTAAGTCTTCTATGGAAGCTTTGTTTGAATTCGCAGATGCCCATATAGGACTGTGTGGGCGTTTGTATGTCTCTGCGCATGCATCTCTGTATGCGAATGTGCCCACCGGGTCCCGATACAAAATGTCTTTTTCAGTATGTATTTCTTACTGTGAGTCAAGGTAAAAATGTTTAAAGAGCACGGTTCAGCATCTGGCGATCTGGCTGTTCTTTTTTTCACTAGGTTTCCCTCCTCCAGGCAAGTCTAGTGGTCTTCATATATTAGGGGTAATTCAAGTCTTCCCTCATCCATGCAGACTGGCAAAGCTAGAGGGCCACAGAAGCGGTGGTACTTCAGCCGCCTTGACACTTGAAGCAGCTGGTTCCTGGGCTGCATCATTGGAGGGTCTTGGATTGCCTCTGAGTCTTGACAACGCAAGAAAATGTCTACAGGAATTACAGTCACTTTATTGAGCATCTGTCCAAATCTTTATGCAAGTATGTAGTTACAAACCTCCCCCTGACCCCGCCCATGGTAGATATCATGTTAGATACAGTTCCTGAGATTAGACACCAGATGCTCTTGGTGTTCAGTGGTCTGATCCAATGGGATTGGGTAGAAGCTACCAGATTCCATGTCCTAGAGCCGTAGGCTGTGAGCTGAGCTCACTTTCCCGAAGAGCTGCTCAAGATCTAGCCAATCATGAAACCTATGGCCTGGCAGTGTCTTTCCTAACAAACATTACTAATACAGTCATAGAGCAATTACCCACCATATTCTGAGCTGGTAATAGGGTTGAAAGGAGCCCCATGACTAAAGACTAATTTCTAGTTATAGGGGAAGACAACTCACCATAGAATTATGAGTCCTACAACTCACGGTGAAACACTGACAGTTGAATATACATATGTATTGAGGTAAACAAAGACTGAAAAATACTATGTTCACGATTAATCAGGAGACAAGAACCACTGTTGGTATGCAGGCTGATGAGTTCTGTACGAGAACACACAGTGAGGAGTTTTACCCTGTCAGCCTCCTTAATGCTTCCAAGTCTTCCAAAGGGAAAGCCTCTGGAGGGTGCCCCTGACCTGCCCAACAGCTATGTGCCTCTGCCTTCCCTTTGCTCTGATTCTCGGGATGTTTTGTGAGGACAGATGATCTCTGCTCCTCCCCCAACACTTGTTGATCTCCTTTTTCTTTTTTATTAATCACGGGAAAAGTGAGCCACTGGCTAAGAGCCTTTGGAAGGCAGCAGTATCTAGTCAGAATTTAATATTACTATTTGGTTTCCACTATATTTGTGTTGTTTTTAATCTGAGAATTTTTCATTAAGTTTCTTTCTTTTAATTCCAGTATAGTTAATGTACGATGTGATATTAGTTTCAGGTGTACAATATAGTGATTCATCATTTACATGCAACACCTGGTGCTCATCACAAGAGGTGCCCTCCTTCATCCCCATCCCCTCTTTCCCCAGCCCCCACCCACCTCCCCTCTGGGGACCATCAGTGTGTTCTCTGTAGTTAAGAGTCTAGTTCTTGGGCTCAGGTCATGATCCCAGGATCCTGGGATCAAGCCCTGCATCAGGCTCCCTGCTCCACAGGAGGCCGGCTTCTCCCACTCCCACTCCCCCTACCTGTGTTCCCTCTCTCACCGTCTCTCTCTCTTTCTGTCAAATAAATAAATAAATAAATAAATAAATAAATAAATAAATAAATCTTTAAAAAAAATTAAGAGTTAGGTTCTTGGTTTGTTTCTCTCTCTCTTTTTTCCTTCGCTCATTTGTTTTGTTTCTTATATTCCACATGAATGAAATTTGTTACTGTATTTGTATCTGATATACACAAACACGTATATACATAGCTAATAACATTACTTAAAGGCAGCATCGCATGCTTTCCTTATAATTATATTGCTTTCAGAAAATATGAGTCATGTAGACAAATAATAGAGAAGATGATATTCAGTGGGTACAGAAATCATCAAGTTCATGAATGACTGAACTTTGAGATGCACTCTGTGTGTGATGGTTCCAAGGGGAGTGAATTACATACATATTTGCTTGGAGAAAAGGATGGCTAGAGAAATCTGGACTCACAGAGGGCCAGGCCAGGACAAAGCAGTGACCTGCAGAAGCACAGGACAGGCTGTCCACGTGTTATACCGCTGAGGTAATCAGCAGTGCACTAGGCTTCTGGGAGGCCTGGGGCCTGGTGCCAGGACAGTGGCCGACGAATTCCAGATTGCAAGGCAAGAGCTAAAGCTAAGTGAGACAGAGGTCAAATTATGGTTGAAGAGGGAACAGAACCGAGAAGTTGTAGACAACGTTGCCAAAGCTAGGGAGCAAGATGGTTGGCCACTGGGGAAGCCATCCGGGCAGCACGGGGCCCGGGTGGACAAAGACAGGGTGGAGAGAGACCGGGCAGAGGGCTTCATGACAGAGGCTCCCTGGTCCACAAGGGACCTGTGATTGAGAAGAAATTCTGGCCTCGCAGAAATTCATTTCTTCTGTCTTGTCCTCCTCCCCTGACCTCAGTCCCTCATCCTCCTTCCATTTTTCATGTAGTTGAAGAAGTACGCACTCCCCACAGACAGAAAATGTTCACCTGTGTGCCCACCACACAGAATTGACCACTGTTAACACTCTTACGTGCTCTATTTATTTTAAAGAAAGAAATGATAAAAAAGATAAATTCCTCTCTTTGTTCCCTCCCCTGTCCCATCGTTTCCTCCCAAAATGCTGTCGTTATCGGGAATTATTATTTGTATTCTGTTCCGTTTTTATTCCACTGCACACACCTACATGCATCCATGAACTGGGCATCTATCTATTGTTCTGTATCTTCTTTCCTTTTTTCAAATTTACATAAGCAGATTACTGTTTATCATGGAAAACCTTGCTTTTTCCACCCATTCTTATGCTTTTTAAACTCTCTCCATGTTGATCCAGAGAAATCCAATTCATTCTTTTTAATATAAGTATAGCGTCATGTGGTATAAGCAGAAGTCACGCTAAGCACCACAGGGGATCTCAGGGGAGACCTGTGGCTTTCTGGGTTTTTCTTTTCATTGCTGGAGTCCCAGCACCTGGAACAGTGCAACACACACTCAAAGTAGTTGCTCATTAAGCATACATCCAAAATTGAAGGCATCCACTCATTCCAGACTGATGGACTTTGACATCCCCCTAGTACAGAGTCTCCGCAGAGATCCCAAATCTCTCCGGCACACCCGTGAATGTCTCACTGACACATCTTCCTACATATGTAACTACTGGGTCGAGAACTTGTGTTTCCAGTTTCCCTGGCTTCTGCAATGTCTTGTGACTTCTGAAAGGTCTGACATCTCACACTGTGGGCCACTACTCTGGCTGAGGAGACCGGTGTTTGGAAGCCCACTGACCACAAGGCCGGAGGTCACGCTCTTGGTTTTGCAATGCCTCTTCCTCCCCAGTATACATTTTTAAATTGGTAAATCTTGGGGCACCAGGGTGGTTTAGCCGGGTAAGCATCTACTCTTGGTTTGGGCTCAGGTCATGATCTCAGGGTCGAGCGATCGAGCCCCATGCCCAGCTCCACACTCAGTGCAGCGTCTGCTTGAGATTCTCTCTCTCCCTCTGCCCGCCCCCTACCCCGCTGCGTGCTCTCTCTGTCTCAAAAATGAACAAATGAATCTTTTTTAGAAAATTGATAAAGCTTTATGAGAAAGGAGAGGTGGAGTTACTCCAAGTAATGAAATAATCCTAAATATAAAATAAGTGGGTACGATGACTCACAGCCAGGGACAGGGCTCCTCTTGGGGCCCAGGGGGTCTTGCTGTCACTAGCAGCTTCAGGGCCTTGGAGCACAGTCCCTTCCTAACCAGGGCTGTCAGTGGTAGCTAGGAGCTCACGGTGATCTAGCCCCGACCACCAGGCCGGGACTGCCCTGGATTCACAGCAGCACACATCCCTGTGTAAAAGCAATATCACGCTCCGTGAATTACACCCCCGGCAACGTACTGGCCTGGTGGCTCTGACATGGGGCTTTTATTTCGTTTTTCCTTAGGCCACCTCCCAGGCAAATATAAGTGAAATAAGGCCTTTGAAAAGGAAGAAACACTAGAATAAAACATATTTATTTTTCATTGCCAAGCAACTCTTAATGGGTTTTTTAACCTCCTCAGAACAATTACAAGGAAAACACAGGCTCCTTAAGTGCAAAGATTTTCAAATTCTGAGCCCTCTGCTGAAGGCAATTGTCGAAAGTATAAGGCTCTTTCCGAGACTTGCTTTGAGCATGTGGTGTCCTTCGCTGCACAGGGCCTGGGGCGACATGGGGACCCCTTGGCTGGGCGTTGGAGCTGCAGCCCACACCCTGCCACGACTTGGAGAGCCCCTGGCGCTCGCCGCTGGCCTGTGTGAGGCCCCACAGGCTCTCCCTGGGGGACAGGACTGAACCTACATGCGGTGGGAAACAGTGTGGGAAATGCTTTCAGAATTAAAATTAAAATAGCCAATTCCTGTGGGATCCGCACCAACCTTAATACTTCCTCATAATGACACGTGGTTTTCACTTTATTAATCTCTAACTGGTTCCTGTTTACTCTTTTTGGGGCCTGGATAGAAACTAGTGATCAGCAGAATTCTGTGTTTTAATGGTACCCTGTCAGATAGATTACTTTTCAGTTTGAAGTGTAAGCAATCATGATTCTCAGTTCCACATATATTTCTTAATTATTATTGTTATTACTTTAGGCTAATCAAGTGAAACAGCGAGAGTGGAGAAGGAGCAAAGAAATCTGTAAATGGCTGTGATCAATTAATTGTAAACATCACTGCACTCAGACCAGCCTCTAATTATTACTTTTAATTGCATTTTTTGCTACACGACCATCTAATAAATTTTCCTTTAAATATTGAGATAAAATTCCTCCTTGGGTTCCTTTCGGTCATTTATGTCATGAAAATGTGGCATATTATTTAGAATTTTATTTTCCTATTTTTCTTTCAAATAATTTAATATGGTTGACAAGTCAAATGTGAGTCATAACAACATTCATTTCTGACCATGGAAAAGATTAATTATTATGAAACGCTTGCACAGAAGAAACTAGTGATGGTGGGTCAATATAATAAACATCCATTTAAATGGGCAGCAGAGCTGTCAGGTAAGGAAAGTCCTTAGGGACTATAAGTGAGGAAGAAATCAAACACTCTAGAGCAAAGATCTCCTTGATGCTGTGGGTGTCATTGGACATCTGCTTTCCTAGGAAGCAATGGAGAAAGAAAAGAGAATGTTTTAGTCCTCTCCGAGGTGAGCAAGCCTCTGCAGAAAGTCAAAGCCTTCCCCACAGGGCAGACCAAAAGAGAACAATTCTAGCAAACACCCTTGCTTGTCCCTGCTCAAGCTTTGGGTAGGAAACATGTCTGACCACAGCACAAGGCCGGCTCAGGTTTGGGGCTTAGATGTACGCTCTCTGTGGGGCTTGAGAAACTTTATGCCAAGAAATTAGCATCAAGTGACCCAGTTTCCAAGAGCAAAGGACAGAAGAAAACGTCATCTTCCCTGGAGACGCAACCACCAGGGATGTTTAAGCCCCAAGCAGAGTTCCCAATCCAAAACCACAGAACACAGTAAAGAACAATTTACTCTAAGAAAAAAGTCAGAAGAAACACCAGAGACCCAAGATAATGGAATAAAGGGGTACAAAGTACTCATTAGTATTTTTTGAAATGTTTGCAGAAACATAAAACTGAATTAAGAAGAGGCAAAAGAAACAAAAGCATGAAAAAAGATAAATTATATAAAGAAAACAGAATGGTTAAAAATCAAAATTAATCCTCGATATAAATTCTTAGATAATATATAGGGTCATGTGTGCACTATAAAATAAATCTAAAGAAATTACCCAAAATATTGCTTAAAGAGGGAAAAAGCATAAATATGAATGAGAGGTTAAGAAACTTGGGAGAGAGAGGTCAGAGATCTGTTTGCCTACCTACGAGTCCAGAAGAAAGAAGCAGAAAACACAACAGACGAGCAATATTTGGAGAGAAAGACTGGAGAAAGTCCCGGCATTGATAAGAACAGAAGGAGTTTGCTAATAGGACAGGCTCTCGGGGGACTCCAGGATGTGCTCCGAGGAATTCCAGGTACTCGAGGAAGGAAGGAGGGCCCAAGAGAGTGATGAGCAGAGGTGCTGGTATGAATGGGTAACTCTAAAGAAATAATGCCTATGTAAAGTGATCATCATAATAACGACCAAAGGCAAGTCCTGTGTTATTCAGCCTGAGGTAGACCAGAAGCATTACATCTGCACCCAAAGGAAAGCAATCACTGTAGCATGATATGGCTTATGCCATTCCATTCACGTCTTAACCTGGGAGGCAGCTACTTCCTATTTGAGAAACCAGACCATGTGCTTTATCGTTTACAAAGAAATGTTATGGCCATTACTATACTGAATCTCCATAGCAAAACCATGAACATAAAGGCCACTTCAAAACACAAGGCGTCATTCTCCATTGATTCCTCAGACTGTGTTCTTTGAAAATATTTGCTACAATGCTAAGAAATGTCAACTTTACATTTTTAGAAGCGTGTCCGACCTTACTAAAGCTGGTGGGAATGCATTCTAAAGCAAAAGGGATATGGTCACACGAATCCATTGTTCAACAGTAAGCAAGTCTTTCTTTTTCTTTTTTTGTAAATTCCCTACATTTTCTTCCCACATTGTCTCACCTAGTAATTGTCTACAAATTCCATGTGGAACCCGTTCATTTCCTATTGGTTTACGTAAACATTCTCCCAGCAAATACAGTGGATGGTGCAATTGTCTTGGACCATTCAGAAGCTGGGGTTATACAACATGGCAAATTTGCCCTTTCCTTTAATTTAACGCAATATGTGTTTAGTCAATCCTTTATAACCGAGGAATACACATCCCTTGCATTTTAAGGTAATTTGCTCTCTTCTTGAGAGAGAGTACAAAAGGGCTTTCTCTGCACACATTTTACTCATTTTGATACCTTCTGATAAATTATTCTTTTGTCATGCTGAGAAAACTTCAATTTGTCATTTGAACGAGGATATAATAAAGTTGTTATAAATGTCTAGGACTGAAGTCATCTTTCTTTCATTTCTGGTTATTAAATTTTAATTAGAGAATATCCCTTTAAATAACCAATATTTTATAGAGAGAAATAGCATAAATGAAGGCCATGTGGAAAAAGTAATGTTATAGAAAAGACAACAGTCTGGTGGGTACTACTCTTCTCCCCCCTCATTCTAAAGATATCCGCTGTATATAACAAATACCACAAAGGATGATACAAAAACAAAGATGACATTCCATCACATATATTTTAGCATTAATACTTTACTGGCATATTTACAAAGTTCTGTGTTAAATTCCTCAAATCATTTTAACCGTATGAACAAGTTGACAAGGGTTGTATCATCAAAACCATAGTTAAAGTATTGCATTGATATGATGAAATTTTTGAAAGAATAAAATAATTGATTTCACTTAAAAAAAACATAGCTAAAGTGCAACAGAAGTCTGGATTCAACTGGCTTGGTTAATAAAAGGGATGAGAACAGTGCACTGTTAACTCTTGTTCTAAAAAGAAAATATAATGTGTTATAATCACTAGATGGACAAGCACTCTCCAGAAGATCTTCTTCACGTCCCGGCCAACTTCTGTGCCTGCACAGTTTCCTCTCCAATTACCACCCTACACCTAATCATACACGATGTTCACTCAGCATGTAAAGGAAAACTTGAGGACAGAATTTTTGTGAGAATGCAGAAGTGAAAGAACATCTGTGTAGTTGAGCAGAAGAGACGAAACAAGGCAGATTGTGTGGCCAGAGACATGAACTTGGGTGTTCACTGCATTGGGGATCATTGTCATATATTATCAAGAACAAATCCCAATTGCTGCCTCTTCATTGCCTGACTCTCCCTCCTGCCCCTGTGGAAACCTCCTGGGGAGGGGAGTTGCAAGCATATGTGGGATGGTGTCTCAGGTGAGTTTTGTGTAACCACATTTCTTCTGACTTCTCTCACCCAGTTTCAAATTCAGACCTCAGGAGGCCGGAGAGCCTAATTTCAATATTCAGTTAAAGCTCAATTTTTGTTCATTTTCTTCTCCACCACATAGAAGTAAAGAGCCTGGAGTCTATCAGTCATCTGTTAGACAGCAACAAATTTAGAAGGATCTGTAATAGCCAACCAAGAGATGGCAATCTTCGTCTTCAAACTGACAGGTGCAAAAAGGAGATTTGAATAATTCATGGCAGGGAGATGGAAGGCCTTTGATGAGTTGATTGCCAGTGCAGCTTGTTTTGTACCTTGCCTTTGGCTTCATCTTTCAATATGGCATCTGTGTTAGTTTCTTAGGGCAGCCATAACAAAGTCCCACCAACTGGGTCCTTTAAACCATGCAGATTTCTTCTCTCACATTTCTGGAGACCAGGAGTATGAAATCAAGTTGTGGGCAGGGCCATGTTCCCTCCAAAGCCTCTAGATTGGAATCCTTCTTTACCTCTTCCAGATTCTGGTAGCCCCACACGTTGCTTGGCTTGCGGCCGTATAACTCTGATCTCTACCACCGTTTTCATGTGACCATGTCCCCTCTGCACCTGGGCCCAGTTTTCCTTCTTCTTACAAGGACATGAGTCATATTGGATCAAGGGCCACTGTATTCCAGTCTGATCTCTTCTTAACTGATTGAACTATTTTTAAATACAGCCACATTCTGGGCTACTGGCAGGTAAGGGCTTTGACATATAATTTTGGAGGACACCGGTTAACCTATAATGGCATCTCAAAGCAGCTCACCTCTGCCCATCTCATGTAGAACAAAGTTAGAACAAGAGGGAGCAAACTATTCCCAGAGTTCTTTGCAAGGGAGGGAAGGTGGAGAGAGAGTTTCTCTTAAGAGAATAGCTCGGTCATGGAAAACAATTTCAAGGTATATAACCATTCCTATCAGATGGATCAAGTAGCATGATATCACTGCAGTCTTGAACACCCTCCTTGGAGCGCTGTGTGTGCTCTTACCCCACAACGTGCACCAATGTGTATTTATGCATTCAACGAACTTTAAACTAAAATCCAACGCTATAGTAAAAAGTCTATGGGTACCTAAACACAAAGCACAGAAATCTTGATGGGTGCTGAATTTCGACAATGTTCCTACTTCCTCTTTGAGAAAGGAATGTCATAGTTCTTAAGACAAATTACAGGCCAAAAGCGCAGAACATCAAAGAACCTCTGGCTCCGTTTAATCAAATGAAATAATGCGCTGTGAGTGATTTTGGAAGTACAACTACAAAGTATTCTAATTTTCCTTCCCTCTTTCAGGAGGAATCCTTAATTTTGTCAGCTCGTACTGAGCTTTACCCCTCCCTCCAATGTTCATCCTCGCCATGGAGTTTTTTCCTAGGCAAGTGTGACAGTGAGTGCTCTGTCAATGCAGGGCATCCCCCCGAGTGCATGGTCATTATGAATAGGTCCAAGTTGGCATCCTCCACAGCATCCCACAGAGCGTGGCACATATTCACTCAACAAATACTTGCTTATGACCAGTGTTAGGGAAGTATCATGCCATTGTTTTTACTGGAAATTCCTTATCACAAGAAAACTGAAGACTTGCTAGCTCCATAATGTCCCTTGGGTAGAGTATGTTATTATAATTTGCATATCCTAGGACTTGGAATGTGGCCTGGGTTCTCTCAGAGGAATAGAATTATGGCCAGTCCTTTCCCTCTTTCCCCCAGGAGGTGGTGAAGGTGCAGAGAAGGGAGTTTGGGCTGTGGGAACCTATACTTACCAAACAAGCCCCCAGATGAGTCCCCACTTCATCATCACTCCTTTCAAAAGTACTTTCTAATTACCCTCTTCTCCATAATTATTCTGCATACCATCTTCAAACATACCATACATTTCTCAAATCTCATACTTGAACAGGAAATAAAGAACAAGAATTTCTGATAACTAGTGCCCCATGTTTCCCAAACACATAATCCGATTAACCCCATAATCCTACTGATGCCATAAAAGTGCCTGTAAGCAGTAAAGAGTTATCCACATTTTTCAAGATCCTAAAAATTATTTATTATCCCAGTGCAGGTTAAAGAGAAACAGGATTTGGTTAGCATTTGGAAAGCACAAAGGCCTATGAAACAACCTTAAATGACCAGATCAGAGAGTCATCTATAGGATGTGCCTTTCCTAAAATGAAGTACATTGAAAAATAGTTACAGGATGAGAGCAGAGTATAAAGTAATGCTCAAGTACAGCATAACTTTGCAACTATTTTTCTAAGAAACTATCCTAAGATAACTTTGAAAGAAATACTCCCATGAATTTAACCTCTGAGTCACAGAAAAGAAAAGCACACAAGTTCTTCTAATACCCCCAATTCCAGGATGGAGAAGGCATTATGCCTCCTGACTCAAGGGTAAGGAGAAGCCATCTGTGGATCAGAGAAACCTCAGGGTCTACTCCAAATGCAGAACTTCTTCCCTTTGCTCCCAGCAAACTTCATGAAATGCAACTGTAGAGACGCTTCCCACAAAGGACCAAACAGCAGTCTCACAGTGAATATAAACTCAGGAACAACGGTTCTGCTCAGTGAGATTCTTAAAAACATGACACAGGTGAAAAGCAAAATGAGTACACATCCAATGAGTATGGCCAGAAGCTTCTGCTTCCAAGAGACATCAATGTTATGTGAGCCACTAGGTCAATTTTTAATAATAAAAAATATTTTAAAAAGTAAGAGATGCTGAACTCTAGGAAACAAACTGAGGGTTGCTGGAGGGGAGAAAGGGATAACTGGGGGATGGGCATTAAGGAGGGCACGCGATGTGATGAGCACTGGGTGTTATATGCAACTGATGAATCACAAAATTCTACCCCTGAAACTAATAATATACTATATGTTAATTAAATTGAATTTAAATAAGAATTACAGAAAAAGTACATTCAAAAGGTAATAAAATCTACCACCCTAAAACCAACCATTAAAAAGAGCCATGAGATGATAAACACATACAGAACTGAACTTTAATGCATTAGTTAGATATTACTCAAACTCCGCTTCCTTTAAGTTAAAGGTAAGACCACATTTAAGGCAGTCATTGATGTATAGTTATCTAATATTGACTTGTGATCAAGACCATGAATGTCTTCTTGGATGAAAGGTTTAGAATGCCCTCAAATTGAGTTTAAATTCAGAGAACTACAAAGTAGTGAATAAACTGACTTCTCAGTCTTGCTCACTTTTGAAAGCCATGCCCCAAACCCCTCTTAATGTCTGAGAATCTCTCAGGACCTGGAGTCTGGCCCAGAGTGGCAGTCCATAAACATTAGTTACAAGAAAGGTGAAAAAAGAATGAGTTTCCCCAAAGAAGTGAGCTGGACTTTAGATATGAAAAGACATATTCCCAGCTCTGGGGAGTTCCTATTTTATAGGAGAAGACACAAAGAAAATTCTAGCTTGAGATAAACTATTAAATTTCTACATTTATCAGCATATATTAAAAATCAAGGCATATAGAAATCCATATTTTCATGTTTATGAGGTCTTTAAATTACATTTTTTTCTGATTATAAATATAATAGAGACTCACTGTGAAAAATCTGAAAAATAAAGAACAAAATATAAGTCCTTCACAATTCCGTTTCCAGAGTGGACTATCTGGCTGCTACAACTGACCAAGCATTACCTGCTATTACATTTTGTCTATTCCTCTTATGCGTTTTTGTATACATATATGTATGTATATTTAGATAATTGAGATTACACTGTTATGTAAAAAGCTTTGCATTAGTTTATTTTACTCGCTATTTTTACCATGTGTGCACTCAGTGGGTAGTGTATGAGTGTTGAGAAATGGTGATTTCTTGTCACTAGAAAGTTTGAATACATTATTTTAATACTGTGTACTAATCCATTGGGTGGATATAAAATAATTTAATTAACCTATCTACTCTTGGGTGCTTCTATTATTTTTCCATTATAATTAAAATAAAATAAAATAAAATAAAGCTCTCCACATAGATCTTTATATGTATTTCTAATTATTTCCTTAATTAGTTCCTCAAAGTAAAGTTTCTGGGGCCAAACCTATATCTATACTTTTTTAAAGAAAGACATTAAATTGATGAAGTTTTAGAATAATTAATGAATAAATTCTACAATATAGCTGTTGAGTCGTTTAACAGAAAGGCAATCTATGAGGATCTAAATACAGCAGCAAACACATAACCTACTTCAGTCAGAGTATTCTGTTTATGAATGTGAAGGAGACCAAGTGATCCTCACTGATTACTATGTCCCAGGCATTTTGCTCCAATCTCATTCAAACCCCCAACACCCCTGTGAGTTGAATGAACAATCTGTTATTCAGCAAGGTCATACAACACGAGGACTGAGGTCACATAACCCAGGTCTGCCTCTCAGTGCTACATCCTTTCTGCTACACCAAACCAGATGGCTTTCATACAGTTAAAGTGAAAAATGATAAAACATGGACCCACATCACCCCCATGCCTCTGACAGCGCTCTACCCCCTCCCAGAACCCTGGCAACAAAGGTATTTGGGAAGATTGCTTTTTGCTTCTCTGAGTCTCAGCCCAGCAGACAAATTGGAAGAAAGTGGGAAAGCACAGTGAGTAATCCAAGCCCTTATTCAGACAGAAATATTTACAGAAGAGAGAGCACAGAAGATGGCAAAGCCATCCCTTTGCTAGAAGAGGACCGATTGGGAGAGCCCCTATCTTGTGCTGAATTTTTTAAAAAGTGGATGAATTTCACTCAAAGGACAGGGAGAGAAGAATTTCAACACAGAGCTGTAGGACCTAAGGCACATGTAGGGAAGCAAATTTTGCCACCCTAAGCTATGCTTATTTGGCATATTGATTAATTTAGGCTGGTTATTTTTTTTAAGGTTTTATTTATTTATGTGACAGAGAGAAACGCAGCGAGAGAGGGAACACAAGCAGGGGGAGTGAGAGAGGGAGAAGCAGGCTTCCCGCCGAGCAGGGAGCCCAATGCGGGGCTCGATCCTGGGTCTCCGGGATCATGACCTGAGCCGAAGACAGTTGCTTAACCAACTGAGCCACCGAGGTGCCCCTAGGCTGGTTATTTTTAAGAAACTATGGATACAAGGAGCACCTGGGTGGCTTAGGTGGTTAAGCATCCAACTCTTGATTTTGGCTCAGGTCATGATCTTGGGGTCCTGGGCTCTTGTCCCATGTCCGGCTCCACACTCAGTGGGGAGTCTGCTTGGGATCTCTCTTCCTCTCCCTCTGGCCCCCCTTCTCTCTCTCTCTCTAAAATGAACAGATAAATCTTTTATTTTTTTTTTAAAGAAACTGCAGACACAAGAAAAGCTCTGAAAACTGAGTAGAAATTATCCTTTTGTAAGAGACATTTATGTGTATAAGGTAAATCTCCATGTGTAAAATGTTTACCTTCTGGTACCAGGAAGAGAGGAATGACTAAATGTCTAGAAACTGTTATCAGTGGAGTCGGCAGGGACTTAACACTGCATAACAACCTTACCCTGTTCACTGTGTTTTCCTTGATCAATTCCCATAAGTGACCTCCCCGCTCCCCAAATCTTTTGTCTTTAGTTGAACATGGACTAGAAGGCAATGGCCTCAGTGAGCCATTACAGTGAGTCACTCAGTTTTCCTGGGCCTCTCCCATGTAACCAGGAGGAATACAAGTTATCAAACTTCTGATTGGTTTTCTCCTGTTACTCTGTCTCATGTCAATTTGATTCTTAGACCAGCCAAAGAATCTTGAAGGGTAGAGGGAAATATTCACATGCCAGTCCACATGAGTTCACACTTCAGGTTTTTTGTGTGTAACTGAGGAGCAGTAACAGATTAAGATAGAGAAATAGGCAGTCCTAGATAGGAGAGGGGTTTAAAAATCAATGAACCCCAGGATCTTTCAAACATGTTACTCATCTCCCAAGGGCACTCTAAGGCAGATTTAAAAGAAAGGAAAAGCAGAATTAGATAGCATGCATAAACCCGAATGAGAGGTCAAGAGATGCTTATTACTACAGGTGACACAACTATACTGCATCCAGGTAGTTTAATTTGCCAAAAGACTTACAAGATTTTTATGAAAACTAATTCCAATACATTCTATTTGAACTTCCTCCTCCCTTTCCTTTCTTGGCTACTTCCAAAAATAATTTGATGTGGCTCCATGTTTTTAACTTGAGAAGAGGCTATTCTGGGACATTTTTTAAATTTTATGTTTATTTTTGTTTTAATGGAAAAAATGAAAGTCATTTTTGAAGACAAGAAATTTCTCTCTTCAAAGGTCAGGTCTATTCTTTCAGATTTTTTTTTTTAATCAAAAATTCAGTCTCTTTGGTTTCCAGTTTTAAAATGAAGCAAGTCTTCTACCTGAAGACTGTAACATTTGTTATATAATAGGTTGGAAGGGGTGAGAGCAATTCGTAAGTTCATATTTTAGGATCACTGAAATTAGTGAAGATTGGTTGAATGATGTAATTTGAAGACTTCTGGGTAGATGTGATAGTTGTCTTTGCAAAGAATTTCTCTTTCTTCTTCTTAAATCACAAAACTAAACAAAAACAAAAACCTCAGAAATATTGAGACCTTGTTATTAGTTTTGTGTATCTCTCTAAATTAATGAACACAAAGAAACTGGACAATGAAGCAGTTTTATGAAAGAATCACTCTATAAACAAAATTCTATTAAAGATTCTATGTGTTCATGGTTCTATTTTACTTATTTTTTGCTCAGGAGCCCTCTCAAGAAATAGATGTGGGGGATAGTGGCTTTTGCTGTGTAATTGACTGTGTCTCCTGATCATTTGCCAAGTCTTATTGAAAGTCTCTGGGATCACTCCATACCTTGGCCCTTACACTCCATCAGCCATCAATTCAGAATGTCAAACCTGATTACCAGGACTCTCTCTGAAGCCTCTTCTAAGCCATTAGTGAGGGAAAGCTGCGTCTTGGTGCCTTGTGATGTAAATGCATCTCATCAAGCCTTCCAACTCAAGGGCAACTCATTATGCTTCAGAATAGCCTTGACAGTGTTAACCTCCAAAACCCATAGGACATTTGCAATTTTAAAATTTGAACTTATTAGGGGGATGGTGTTTATTTTTGTCTTCATTGTTCCCACAGCTTACCAAAAGACAACTTCAATTCAAATTCTAAGTGATATACTTAGTTCACAGAAACAGGTTAAAAGGATGTTTAAACAGCAAACAATAACGGAACAACATTGCATTGAAAATCACTCACAACAGAGACTACAAACAAGGGATTCGCCTACTTTCCAAAAAATTTCTAACCTCGGGAATTAGCTACTTAGTTACATCAGATCTAGTGCTTATTAATCCACTATAATAAGGACGATTTCCAAATGCAAGTGTGGTGTTGATTGGTTTTGGTGATTTCAGTTGAGTGATGAGGGAGATGACAGGTGAAAATATACTGCTTAGGAGCGACTTTCATCTGTGTCCGTTGGCGTGTTCCAGAAACAGGGTGCTACCATTAGTAAAATACCTAACTTGTAATGGCTGCAGACCTTCACATGAAGAATTGGTGAATGAAGGCCCTTGAATCCTGCTACTACCCCTCGCAAGCCGTTTTAACTCCACTAACATCAGTAGCAGCATTAGCGATGCAATATATCTTTATAACAAATTCCGTTTACAGTGATGTCACTCACGTACAATGCTCACTGAGGATGTTTGTGTTCAGCTGGCTGTTACTGAAGACACACCTACATAAATTCCCCGGAAGGGGCCACAGACAACGTATAGAACCCTTGCCCTCGAGACACTTGGATACTCTTTGTTGATCTGCCTCTTTCATTCAGATATTTAAAAAAGTGACTCAATTTTAAGGGCCCACTCAGTGCTTCTAAGCAAAGTGCAAATGATTATTCTGAAGTTCAAGGTCACCTTAAACTTAACCTAATCCCAAACCCTAAACTTTTGCAGCTGACTCCAAAAGGCTCCCCAACATACCCTACACTTTCTGGTCCTATGCTAAAGCTTTCATTCTCATTATTCATTCCCTTTTCTTAAAAAGTCAGAAGCTACCCATTACCACATCTTGTGTTTAAATGGGAAATAACTTGTTCCTGGCAGCTGAACTAGGAAATCCTTAAAACTAGACTTTAGTTAAGCAACGTCCACGTGCTATCTGCCATGTTCATTTTGGAATTACGCATACATATTGAAATCTTCCCTATAAGTAAGGAGTTTCTTTCAAGAAAAGACAGTGTTTGGTTTTGTTTGGTTTTGTTTCTCCCATAGTAAGCACTCACTGCTTGAGGAGTGAAGGACTTAGTTAGATGCAAAGCCAAAGATCCCACAGCTTGTAGGTGTTTCACACAGCTTTAGGGGATGGGGATGGAGAGCTCATTGGAAACTGAGTTTCTTCTAGTTTCTAGACAGAATTAGGGCTCTCGGGAAGACCAGTCCACTTAAACTGGACAGTCAGGGTCACTATTTCCTTATGTGCCTGATAGTTGATCAGCATGACTTTTTATGGTCTTTATATGTCTCCATGTTTATCAGAGAATGCCGGTTGGAACTCATACATCTAAAGATGTCCTCCGTGAACCTGTCTGGCTTGGACAAACTTTTTGAATCCCAGGGTTCAAGAGTCACGCCCACCTGGTTACCTGCCTGGTGATGTGACCTGCTATATGTCATCACTTGATGTTTATCTATACATTCATTTTTATTCAACAAATACTTATATAAACTTAGTAGTGACAAGTATATTCTAAGAGCATTACCAACATTAACTCACATAAACTCAGGCTTCCCTTACAAGTATGTGAAATAATTATACACATTTTTTTGGTTAGACATGGCAAACGAAATTAAGTAATTTTTTTTCTGTCTCCAAATTTCTCTGCTCTAGAGAACATATTTCAAAATCTTACATAGATGTGTAACGAATTCTTCCAGTGGGGTTCAGCGTTGAATCTCAGCTAAAAAATAGTCTGTTTTTTATAAGTTAAAAGTGGATTAAATAGTTAATCTGCTGTGATTGAAATAGGCATTGTGGGCCAGAGTTGGCTCCATTCCAGAGGCACCTTCCTTTGATACCTCATGGAGCAGGTCAAAGGACGCCTTTATAGACTCTTACAAATTACTGAGAACCTCAAAGCAGGGCACCTGGGTGGCTCAGTTGTTAAGCATCTGCCTTAGGCTCAGGTCACAATCCCAGGGTCCTGGGATTGAGCCCCGCATCAGGCTCCCCGCTCAGTGGGAAGCCTGCTTCCTCTCTCACTCGTCCTGCTTGTGTTCCCTCTCTAGCTGTATTTCTCTCTGTCAAATAAATAAATAAAATCTTTAAAAATAAATAAAAAAATAAAAGGACTTCAAAGGCCTTTGATTATGTGACTTGTTGATATGTAGTAGAGCAGAAAATTGTAAAGTTGTAAAATATTTGTTTTTCTTTAAAAAGTGAAATAGTAACCCATTACATGTTTATATAAATAAAAATTCTTTTATTTTTTAGTTTTTTTTTAAGATTTTTATTTATTTATTTGACATGGAGAGAGAGATCACAGGCAGGCAGAGAGGCAGGCAGAGAGAGAGGAGGAAGCAGGCTCCCTGCTGAGCAGAGAGCCCCAGCCAGGCTCGATCCCAGGACCCTGAGATCATGACCTGAGCTGAAAGCAAAGGCGTAACCCACTGAGCCACTCAGGTGCCCAATTTTTAATTTTTTTTTAAATTTAAAATTTATTTTATTTTTTTTAATGTTCCAAGATTCATTGTTTATGCCCCACACCCAGTGCTCCATGCAATCAATATGTGCCCTCCTTAATACCCAGCACCAGGCTCACCCTTCCTCCCACCCCCTCCCTTCTAAAACACTTGGTTTGTTTCTCAGAGTCCACAGTCTCTCATGGTTCATCTCCCCCTCTGATTTCTTTAAAAAAAATTATATTTTCTAAAACAAACAAACAAACAAAAATGAAGACAAGAGTGACACTGTTACATTTTGTAAGTCTTTGTAAGTCTTTTATGAGTCTCTGCCTAACAGAAGTCCATGGAATTCTCAGATCTGCTTCAGCATTCCTTTTCCTATGGTAAGTTGCTTTGGTGGAAGTCTACACCAAGATGAACCAGCTTCACACACGTGCAGCAGGAAAAGAAAGGAGTGCTTTCACAGCTTTCAAAGATCACTGTGGATAGTCTTTGGTCATTTCTGAAAGGTTAGTTGCGATAGTCTTTTCATGTTCTGTTATATTAAAATACATTGCCCAAAGTTCTGCCTCAGATCTGGATGGATCTATTATTGATGCATGGGTTTGGTACCATCATGCATTAGCCACTTATAAAATATCATTCACCAAATAGTATAGGTCTTCTAGATGTTGACACATTTTGATATACAATATCAAAAAATCATATTTCTGAATATCATCACTTATCTTAGCAGAAAAGTAATTCTGATAGCAGAAGACTGTCAAGCACACAGTGGTGGATAAATATTTTCCAAAATTTTAATTTTTATTTGAAAGGTCAAATTTTACCACTGAACTAAACTCTTGTCGGTTATTTCCCTTGAAGTGACAGGGTCACCTTGGTTCATTTTTAAGAAAACATCTATAAGTATCTATAGTCCCAATAATCGTATTTTTCCATTCACTGTCCTTCTAAGTAAAAGTAGTATTCCATTAAAAACAAAAACAAAAAGAAAAACAAAACAAAACCTGATAATTCAGCTTGCAACTCAACTGTGCAGTGCTCTTCCTTGATATACTCATCTTATTTGTGTTTGTTCCCGAAGGATTTTATGGGAACTTCCCATTTCTTCACATAGAACATAAAGAAGTCAGGTACTGAAGGATTGAGATTTAATAAAATTGATAATTTTATGGCTACATGAGGGAAATTCTTAAGTCGTTTTCTTCCTGTGAGGGTATGGCCGTGAAGAATACAGTACAAGACTTGCACGGACAGAGTGCAGCTGCTGCCAGATCTTGATTTGTGCTAAAACGGTGGTTTATCCACCATCGCAAATGTCAAAGTAGTGAAGCAACCAAAGAACATGTTAGCATTTTTGAGAAAACACTTTGACATTGCATATCCCTACAAGAGTCTTGGGGACCCTCAGAGTCTAGGGCTACATAGTGAGAAAGGTTGCTCTTGGGCCTTAGCATTCAAAGTCTGTAATGGGATCGCATTGTGTTAGAAGACCTGAGAAGAGCAGACAGGATGGTTCCATCAAGGTCATGAGCAGAGAGCGAAACCCAGCACTCCCAAAGCTCCGCCTCCCAGACCCGCCCCTTCTCCGTCTCTGGGGCCCAACCAAAAGCCAGTCTTGCTAGCTCTCTTAGTTCTGTCTACAGAGGGCCATCCAGCCTTGCTGGTAGCATTTTACCCAGAGTGGAACAGTGCTGGAAAAGAATCAAATGGTTCACCTTTTTTAAACTCCCAGTGTGGGTGACAGGAAGCCATTATAACATCTCAGTGGTCATATGAGTTTTATTCTTTCTAGGACACATGGCATTTGGTTTCTAACAAGTAGTTTTAGCTATCTCATATTATTATAAAATGTATCTGCTTGGAGAAAAAAGAAAATGTCTGGAGAGTTTAAATATGAAATAATTTCTAAATGGAGAAGAGATGATTTTTCCCAGGAGAGTGAAACATCTGTGTATTTCCAAAGCATACTGTTCTTTGTTGTTGTTGTTGTTGTTGTTGTTGTTGTTTTACCTGAGGTTATGCAACTATGACTCCCTGCAGGCAAGCAAGATAAATAATGGAACCACCTCAACATTAGCATCAGATTTGCCCATTTGTGTTTAATAACTATTTCTTAAGGGGAAAGTTTTAAGTTCAATTGACTTTCTCTCTCTCTCTCTCTCTCTCTCTCTCTCTCTCTCTCTGTGTGTGTGTGTGTGTGTGTGTGTGTGTGTGTACGTATGTTAATTTTAGAAAAATGGGTCCTTACTATATTCATCTTCCTTTTTATCTTTTGAAATACAAAAATGTAAGGCTTGATTTTAATGAAATGCTAAAACTCAGAGTAACCTACTATCAAGTAATAAATCATCTCTTCACATCACCTGAGAGTGATAAGTTGAAGAAAAGATGAATTAACAAATTTGAGAAAATTTGAAGAATATATTATGCCTCAATGTCACCACCATAGTCCTTCCCTATCCTGGTCCATTTACTTATCTGTCCATCTCCTCCACCTGCTGCTGAAAACAGGCACTTCCAATAAGGAAGTAATTTCTTCCACCACTGTGTCATTTCCACCAAGTACACGCTTGACACGTGCCGTGTAGATATGTACTCGACAAGGTGCTCAGTGATGCATAATCATCAGAACGGACATAATTATATGTCTGTGTATAAAATCGTATCTAGAAATTAGCCATGATCCTTTCAAATACCAAAAAGGAAAATGTATCAATACACCAGCACACTCTAACCGAGAATGTACATTCATGCATTAACATAAACCTATGATAACTTTTATTTTTTTAAAGATTTTATCTATTTATTTGACAGAGAGAAACACAGCCAGAAAGGGGACACAAGCAGGGGGAGTGAGAGAGGGAGAAGCAGGCTTCCCGACGAGCAGGGGGCCCGATGTGGGACTCTATCCCGGGTCTCCGGGATCATGACCTGAGCTGAAGCCAGTAGCTTAACCAACTGAGCCACCCAGGCGCCCAAAACCTATAATAACTTTTAAAGTATAAGTAGTTAGTAAACCTATTTGCCCAAGAACAAATTAAAGACAATGCTCACTAGAATTTTTACTGGCATTAGATATCTTAAAAATCAGATCTGTAGTTTACCAAACTATGCCCTGTACAGTCTTGTTCTTACATGGATGGTTCGCCAATCTGACGTTAACTCACTGGCAGCTGTCCACAGAAGAGGTTTGCCTCCAAGACAATAGGGAGATGTTCTAGGTGTAACCTGCCTTCCAGTGACATCCACTTCATGCTGTGACACAACATCATTCTTATCATCAATGAGCACACACACACACACACACACACACACACACACACACAGAGTGCATACATGCATGTACACATCTACTTCTACTCCTACCAGGATCCCAGATATTCTGACAATGCCAATCACAAATCAGGTAGAATCTACTGGAGCCTATGATCCTGATAGGGGCCCCTAGATGTGAAAGCTGATAAGCACCAGAGGCTCCTTACCAAAGCTTGAGAATTGGATGTTTTCTTAAATATTTCTCAAGGGAACAGCAGTTACATTTTTAAATGCCCAGGATTTTGACTAATAAAATATTTTAGAAAATAATATGAAGTTCAGGAATTTCTGTTTTATAACATTAACCATCATCATCATCTTCATCAGGACGGCTACAATTTACTGAGCTACCAGAAAAACATTGGGCCAAGTAATGTGCATAGATGATCTAACTTAACTCCCCACTGTCTTAGTCTATTCAGGTTGCTGTAATCAAAATATCATATACTGGCTGGCTTAGAAGCAACATTGATTTATTTCTCACAGTTCTGAAGGCTGAAAGTCCAAGACCAAGGCATCTACAGACTCAGTGGCTGCTGAGGGCCTGCTTCCTGGTTCATAGACCACCATCTTCTCACTGTTGTCCTCCCATGACGGAGGGATACAGGAAATCTCTTGAGTTTCTTTGGTAAGAGCACTGATCTCATCCCTGAGGGTTCCCCCTCATGACCCAACACCTCCAAAGACTCTCACACTAGGGGTTAGGTTCTGGGGGGGGGGCACAAACACATGGTGTACAAAATCTCACAAACGTAAGTGAAAAAGCTCTGATGTGGATTTGTTTCTCATGGTGACTCCCTCTCATATCAGACTTCTATCTTACACCTTTCTGTCTTCCGTGAATACTACCTCCTTGCCCATCACGTGACAACTGTCTCACTGAGGGTTAATTTCAAAGGGATCCATCTGTGACATAAAGAAAATGCTGCTGCAAAACACTTTACCTTTGCAGAATGTTCTGGGAAATGCGAACTCACCTTCATCTTTCAGATGCTGTGAACAAAGGAAAAGCTGCACATCTGTTAAACCAAAGGTTCTTGGAGAAGTTGTGACATTGGGGAAAATTTCACAAATAAGCGCCTCAGACAGTCTCTCAAGTAGAGACTATTGTGCACTCACGTGGCCTCTCAGGACTGGAGGCCAAAGGTCGAGCCCAAGGCTAAGAGCGTTTCCTTGGAAACAAGGCACTTCTTCAATACAGCAAAGGCCCCTTTGGACGTCACGCGTTTGTCAAGTGCCTGTTGTGTCTGGAAATCTGCTCTATGAATTACACTTCATTTAAACAAATGAACCTGGGGAAGAATTCAACTTTTAGATATTCTTTTTAGAAAGTTCTAACGTTGCTTAACCTTCATTCAACAAATAGGGTCCCTCATCTACCAGGCTCTGCACCAGCAGCTGGGAATAGGATTAGCAGAGGAAGATGTGGTCTTTCCTTGACCTGAGGTTATCATGTTGTCACCATCTAGGAAAGACTCTTCAGCTGGTAGTCCCGATGTTGCCTGCTTTGTATTCCTTTCCATTTTGATTCAATGAATGAGTCCTCTTTCCTAGAATGACTGATATTTATGAGGTCTGCAGGCATACCTAACACATATCATCATGCTTACTTTATATAGCAGAATAAAATCACTGAATGAGATTCTGTTTCAGCCCCGACTATCATTTAGATCAAGAGGAGCCTTCTAAGAACCTCTGAGTCATTGGAGACAAGCCTTACTGTATCTAATATGGGGAAAACAACAAAATCTTAGCTGATTTTTCATTCCTGTCTTAGATTACTAGACATAGATCTAGGATATATGAAAAACAATCTAATCTGGGGACCATAGGGAATTTAATTTAGTTCCTTGGAAAATACACATTATTTAAGTACAGTCACTTATTTTCATCCAGCGAACACGAAGGCCCTATAAAAAGGATGTCGTGCCAACTTTGGGAGAGTCAAAGGAGCATCGGACACAGTCCATGGCCCCAGGAACTGAGTCGGGTGGAGGAGATAGTCAAGTAAAAAGGAAATTCCCTGACCAAGAGATACTGATATTCTGGGGGGCACTGAGCAAAAGAGGCTCCAGGAAAATGTAACAGGGGCCCTTTGCCGATCTAAGTGGGATCAGAGAAGCTATCTGATCATCTTATCCTTCTGAGACCACACATGTATAATAGTCACATTTAAATTTAGAAGTCGTGCTATTTATCGTGACCTAGAATTATAATCACTGGTGCAGTCTTGGGACAAGCCTTACTGATACATGTTTAAAACGGTCCCCAATAAATCAGGCTTCTGTGTCAACACTCCCTTTGTGATGTGACTTTGTTTTGAATCCCATTTTCAAGGGGGAAGTCTATGTCCCTTACCCCCTGAATCTGGGACGGTCTTATAACTCACTTTGACCGAAAGAGTGCCACACAGGTGACACCATAGGAGGTTTAAATCCATCCATTTAGAGGTCTTGCAGGTTTCTCTTTGGTCCAGGTGGAATCCAGCAGTCATATGAAAGAGTCTCTAAGCTACTTTGATGGAAAAAGGCCACATAGGAAGGGGGATCCTGTAGGGTAAGCTACTCCATAGAAAGAGAAAGGTTAGATGAAGGGAAAGCAAGTGAGCCCGGACAGTTTGAGCCATGGAAGCTGAGGCTTACTTAGGCAGATGGGAAGGCTGCCATTAGCACTTCAGCCAGAGTCCATCAGGGACCATGAGTAGAAGAGACAAACAGCCCTCCCCGTGTCCTGCTCAGTTTCCTGGCCCAGGGAATTGGGAGCCACACACTAATGTTTATGTAAGGCACAAGTTTAAGAGTGACTGGTAAGCATCTGTTAATAACTCACATGACCCTTCTGTACAAGAACCAGATCCAAATGAGCCACTTAACAGTACAACACTGTCTTTCAAAGATCTTATTCAAGGGGCCCAGTTCTTTATAAGGCTCTTTGACTACTTGGTGGGTTTCTGCCCCCTGAGTTATTAACCACAGAGACACAAGATGTTGCACATTATGCCTGGCAGTAGGCTTGTACTGCTAGTAAGGGCCATGGAACATTTTGAGCCCTAGGCCACTTGACCATTTGACTACCCAACATGAGAGTAAGAAATAGTTTAATAAAAAGTAAGGAAATGTTAATCAGGAATATATTAAATGAGAGAAAAAATAAAGAACACTAAGCCTAGACTCTAGACTAGGGCTGGCAGTTCTCATCAGTGGTATCATTGAGTCATTGAGGTTAAGGAAAGAATGGTCCATCCAAGGAAGGTGGACAGTTGACTTTAATGTCACTTAGCAAGAGGGATCGGAGTCAGGAGTAAGAGAAGTGATAAAATGGGAATGCTCAGGTTTCAGAGATTGCAAAGTATTTACAAATCATATGAAGGAAAATGTTAGTCATGCAATATTTAACAGAAAAATCTCGGGGGCTCAAAGTGAAGGAGGATAGAAGGTCGCCCCTGGGCCTCACATCCAGTTTTGGTGACACATGTAAGGAGGGACACTGGCCATCGGAACAGTGACTATTTTCTAGTTCTGACATAGCAGCAGACGTTCCGCAGTCTTAAGCTGGTATCAGCTCTGGTTGGACATTTCCTTTATCCTAAGATTCAGCTAAATAATCTATGAAAATGGATATCTAGTAGGCTTTGATTTTGCTCATTGGCTTCCTCTGCGTTTTCCTTTCCCGAGTCTATTTACTTGCGTGGGAAAATTTGTACAGGATCCGCTCTGTAGCACATGTAGACTGAGGGCCAGTAGCTGCGCTGCTCGTACATATACCACAGTTCGCCCAGTGCCCTGTGATGTCACTTATCATCTTCAATGACATTCCAAGTGTGCGAAGGCTGGTGCCATTTTGATAAATGAGGTATTTGTTCTCTATCAGGTAACAATTTAAAACAGCCCATTCTCTGTGACTTATGAATGGGACTTGAGTATTACATTCTGACCTGTCTAGGTGTTTAGGTGATTTGTGGCTATTTTTTTTTTCACGGAGAACTCACTTAATATTTCTTTGAATAGCATGATAGCCCAATATTAATGCTTGTGGAGGGAAAAAAAAGCATAAGTGGGATTTAAATATTTTAATATGGACTTAAATACTACTTCCAGATGTCCATTCATAAAGAAGTTTTTGTGTAAATTCTAACAGTACTTTCAGTTCTTGGATATTGAGAACTTTATCATTAAAAAGGTTCATAAGAAAGTTATTTGACTGGGCATCTGGGTGAGTCGGTTAATGGGTCCTTCTGCTCAGGTCATGGGTCCAAGGTCTTGGGATCGAGCGCCACATCAGGCTCTTTGCTCAGGGGGGAGTCTGCTTCTCCCTCCACCCTTTCCTATTGCCTGTGATTTCTCTCTCTCTCAAATAAATAAATAAAATATTTTTTAAAAAAGAAAAAAGTTATTTGGGCTTTCTAAGTTTTAAATTGTATAATAATCCCTTCTACATTCAACCATGACAGAGTAACAAGGTCCATATTTACCCTCTCACCTTAAAAACCTGTGAAATGGACAAGATCTATAAAGTAAGGGTTTACACTGGTGAAAAGCAGACAGCACAGCCCAGGGAGCCCCAGGAGAAGGAAATCCAACGAGGTGGTCTCTAAGATCGCCCTCACCTCCGGCCTGAACATAGTGCATGACCTGATGGGATCTCACCTGGTTTGCAAACATATAGTTCCCAGCTTAAGGAGGACAAGACAGCTAGGAATTATAGGCAACAACACCAGAGGAAAACCCTGTACTGAAAGTACCTGACAATTAGTCTTTCTGATCACAACGTAAGTGCCTGACATTGAGCTTTTGATTGCCAAGTGTCCACTTCAAAGACACTCCTATTGAATGAGCATATTACCTGCTACACAACTAGAGAAAGAGCCAGGCTGCCCCAACTACAAAGTTCTTTTAGAAAGCTGTGGCTGACCTAGATAGCCAGCCTCTCAAGTGGACCAGACATGCTTTTCTCTTCTTGTGTTTTAATCCCTTCCCTTATGTGTTAAATTTTAAAAGATGAACCCCCAAAATCCTAGGCACCCTATCCTTGACCCCAAGTCTCTGCTATCTCTCTCTCTCTCTCTCTCTCTCTCTCTCTCTCTCTCTCTCTCTCTCTCTCCCCCCAGCCCCCAGGATCCTTTTGTGTGGCCCAGGCATGCTGTGTGCCATCCAGGATTTGTGAGTAATAAAACTTGTTCTTCAAAGTCCTCTGATGGTTGTTACAGAGGTGCATCTTGGAGTCATAAGAACCACAAGAGCTAGTCCAGCCACAGCACTGGCTCTGGCTAGGGAAATGTCTGTGGAAACTCACCACAAGTGTGGGTGAGTGGACCTGGCATTTCCGGTTCACAGCATCACTGTATCAGCTCTAGACTGGAATCATGCAGAGATGACTTAAAAAATCAAGGTTTAATAAAAGCATAATGATGCCAAGTAACTCAACTGCACCCCAGAATAAAAAGCTCAACAATACTGAAAGAGAACTTAAGTAACTAAACATAAAATTTTAACTGTCTGGCATCCAATAAAAACTAAATGAACATGTCAAAAGCAGGAATATGAACAGCCCAAGAATAGAATATATGAGGAAATTTAGATAATTAATTTTAAATGTATACTATTTATTCAAGAAGGTAGAGGAAAGGAAAGGAGAGAAATGGAATATATGATTGAAGCCCAAGTGAAACTTTAGGAAATAAAAAATACAATATTTGAAATAAAACACGATCACTGGATGGGATTTAGAGCACATTGGACAACACCAAAGAAACCATCAAAGAGTTTGAAGACATAACAGTAGAGACCGTCCAAAGTGAAATACAGACAGAAAAAAGTACTGAAAGAAATTGAACAAAGCATCAATGACCCGTGGGACAATATCAAACAGTATGGAATATGTGCAACTGAAGACCCAGAAGGAGAGGAAAAGCAGAAATGAGACAGAAATAATATATATATTTGAAGCAAACGGGAAAAAGAAAGAAATAGATCCAAATTTCACAAAATTATAAAACTATAAATACAAAAATTTCAATGAATCCTAAGCCAAGGACCCATGAAGAAAAGAAGATTAATAAACGACACAAATTGCTGAAATTCAGTGATAAAAAATAGAGAGCCATATTTGGCAGTACACACATGCACTATAAGAAGGACAATAGACTGCACACAGCCTGGAGACAATGGAGTCATGTCTGTTAAGTTCGGAAAGAAACACTGTGCACATAGAATTCTCTACCCATAAAAAAAGAACTCAGAAAAATGAAATAAAGATTTATTAAGACTAACAAAAATTGAGAGAATTCATGGCCAGCAAACATACACAATAAACACTATGTTTCTGGCAGAAGGAAAAGGGAATCAGATGAAGACTTGAATCTACATGAAAGAATGAAGTGCACCAGAATGAAAAATATGAGGTTAAATACAAAATATTTTTTTCCTCAGCTTTAAAATTTCTTTGAAAGATACTTGACCATTTAAAATAGAAACAAGAATATGTTGTGGAGTTTATAACATATATAGAAATAAAATACAGAACAACAAAAATGAAGAAACCCAGGAGGGAGAAAATGAAAATATACTATAATAATATTCGTTTCTTTTAAGATTATGTACTTATTTATTTGACATAGAGTGAGAGAACACAAGCAGGAGTTCCTGTGGAGGTAGAGGAAGGAGCAGTTTCATCACTGAGCAGGGAGCGCAACTTAGGGACTTGATCCTAGGACCCTGGGATCATGATCTGAGCAGAAGGTGGACACTTTACCAACTGAGTCACCCAGGGGGCCCTGTCATAATATTCTTATAACATATATGACAAGTTATAATATTAGTTGAAGTTACAGAGTGGTGTGTTCAATAAGTGTATTTAAATCATACAGAAAACACCCAAATAAACAAAAAATAAAAACAAATAAACAACAAAACAAAACTAATAAGCTAAGAGAAAAGATAAAATAAACTTTATGCAGTTAATAAAATAAATATACACCTAATATTGCAGTCAAAGAGGAAAGTGCAAAGAATGTATGGGGCAAACAGAAAACAAATAGCTAAATGATATATTTAAACCCAACATTGTCAATAGTCACATTAAATATAGACAATGTAAATATTTCAGTGAAAAAGGCAGATATTGTGAGATTGTGCACACACACACACACACACTCACACAAAAGACCCAGCTATGTGCTGTATAAAAGAAATGCACTTTAACTCTTAAGTTGCAGAAAGATTGGAAGCAATGAGATAATTTAAAAATAAACATGTAATTATTACTCCTCAGAAAACTCACCTAGTCCCAACTATTGATATACAATTGATATCAATAAAATTAATAAAGTTATTGCAAGACCAACAAAGTGATTGATAGAGGAGACATAAATTATCAATATCAGTAAGATAAAGGGGTGTAGCACTCAGACCTCCTAGATATTAAAAAGATAGTAAAAGAGCAATATGAACATCACCATGCACCTAAATTCACCAACTTACATGATATGGGTCAGTTTCTAAAAAAACTACAAACTACCAATATTTACCTAATATGAAATAGATTACCTGAAGAATCCTGTAACTATTTAAGTATTGGAATTCACAATTAAAAACCCTCTCCCAAAATGCCCAAGCAAAGATGGTTTAACCAAGCCTTCAAGAAAGAAATAACACAATACTATTCCACGTCTTCCAGAAAATAGGAGAGGAGGCAACACCTCTGAACTCATTTTATGAGTCCAATGGTAATTTTATTCCAAAACCAAAGACATTACAAGAAAAAAAAAATCCCCAACAAGATACTAGAAAGTTGAATCCAATGATGTACCTACAAAGGATAATACACCATAGCCAAGTGAGATTTATCTTGGTTAGGGAAAATTGGTTTAACAGGAGAAAATCAACCAGCGTAATTTGCTAGGCTTGCAGAGTCTGACAAAAATCAGAGATGAGGCATGCCAGTCAGATCTCTTTTCAAGAGAATCTGCTGTGGATATGTAGCTCACTGACTGCCCCCATCATATACCATACAGCAGTGATGCTGAAGCCACACTGTCCTCAGGCTGCTCCCAGCAAAGGACTGGGGGCAGGGACACTAAATGGGTCATTTCTGCTAGATGTAGGACACTTCTGACAAGTAGTGTTTGTCTGGGGCTCCTCGTGGCTCTGACTGAGAGTTTCTTAGATATACACCGCCATCTGTGGCTTTTTCTACGCCATCGATCCATTCACAGGTGCCAGACTTGCACTGTGGCCTGAAATCCTCTGCACTCCCTCCTATTCCTGATGTCCTATTTCTTTAATAAGCATTTCCCCAAATACATTTTTTCAACTTGCTTCTCTTTTGGCAGCTACTTAGAAGACCCTAGATGACACACATACTGAAGAAAAACCATATGATCATCTCAAAACATGCAAAAAGACTAAATGTCTTTTCCCTGAGATCAGGAGAAACAAGGATGTCTGCTGTCAGTAATTCCATTCAGCATTTTAATAGAGGTCCTAGCTGGTGAAATAAGACAAAACAAAGAAATAAAAAGCGTGCAGATTGGCAAGTTAGAAGTAAACTATGTTCATAGGTGACATGATGGTCTACATAAAAAAATAAAACTTAAATTATTTACCAGAGGTAACACCAGAAGAACAAAGTGAGAGTCAATATACCAATGTACCAATCAATATACCAGAAAGTAAAAACATTATTTCTATATACTAGCAGCAAACAACCAGAAGCTAAAATAAAAAAAAATACCATTTATAACAGGATGAATAATAAGACATACTGAAGAAAAAAATTTAATTATACAAGAGCTATACACTAAAATCTACTAATTATTGATGATAGATATGAAAATAGACTTAAATATATGGAAAGACAAATCACGGTCATAGATAAAAAGACTCAATATTATAAAGGTGCCAATTCTTCCTTAATGTATTCTTAGATTTAACACAATCCCAATCATAATCTTGGAAGACAAGTGAATTCTAAAATTTGTAAAGGCATTCAAAAGATAGAGAATTGCTAAAACAATTTCTCATAATAATGTAGTTGAAGGAGTTAGACTAGTTGGTTACAGACTATTTATAGAGTTGAGTAATCAAGATAGTGTATTATTGCCATAAAAACAATAGGTCAATGGAACTGAATGGAATCCAGAACATCTGACATATATGGTCAGTTAATTTTTGACTGATATACTTAGGTAATTCAATGGGAAAAGAAAAGATGTGTTCAGAAAATAGTGCTAAAAGATCTGGTTATCGATATGAAAATAAGTTAGATATCCATATACCAAAAATGGGTCTAAATACTTACTTCAGACCATATATAGAATTAACTTGAAGTGACTCACCAACCTAAATGGAAGAGCTGAAACTGTAGCACTTCTAGAAGAAGACATGGAAGACAACTGAAGTGACCTTGGGCTAAAAGATGTTTTATCCAGGACACAAAATACATGATAAAAGAACAAATATTGATGAAACAAATTTCATCACAATTTCCAAATCCACTCTTGCAAACTCACCATTAAAAAAAATGAAAAGTCCAATTGCAGCTTAAGATAAAATATTTACAACGCCTATTTCTGATAAAGGACTTGTATCTATAAGAATAAGGAATTCTTTGGATCAACAGTAAGAAGGCAAATATCTCAATTAAACCTGCAGCAGGAAATACACAGATCCAGTGAGCAATACACACATGTGTTGAAAAATCACAGGTTATTAAAATCACAGTGCAGGGAAGATATCCAACAAATTACTCATCTGCCAACACAAACCTGCCTGAGGATACAAAATATTCAGATAAAGCACCAGGTAAATGCCAAGACCTCAAAGCTGAACAGATTAATCGAGGCATAAGAGAAAGGAAGGAAGAAATGTTCACTACTTAGCATAGACATATTCTTGAGTAACTGAAAGAAAATTTCCTCACCCTCAATAAAATATATATCCACTTTCACATACAGCAGAATTTGTGATCTAGACCTGAAACTTTTCCAGGATCAAGTCTACAGACACAAGATATGATTAGGGGAAGCAAAGGAAGACATTACTCAGGAGAAAGAGAAAACGCCTAGAACTTGATTTGGACATGTTTTGCCCATATGAGGCACTCAATAAAATTTTTTTATTAATACTAATGCTAAAGATGGTTATAAAAAAGAGATTGAGTTTTTCCAATCAAAGGCTTTTTATAATTGAAAGTAAATAAGAGTCTTGATTTTATAATAGTTATTATGAGAAAGCAGGGAACTCACATTCTAGTACAATGGATATAGTACAATGGATATTGTTGTCTATGGTCTCCTCAGTAGAGCTCTCCAAGAGGTTGTAGTCCCATGGTTAGACTGTTTACAATCACCTGAAGTTGCTATACTAAACTCTTAGACCTATTTGAAGAGGAAGTAGAGAAATGGTGCAGAAACCAAAGAATTTCCTAGGACTGGATGACTACTTGCAAGATGCTGGGAAGACGAGATGCTTGCAAGGAGCACAGTGTGGTGGGCTGTGTTGAGTAGGAGGCTGTGTGGAATCCCAGGATAGAGGTCTAGGGGTCTGAGGGGGCAGGGGAATTGACCCATACCTAGACAGGGAACTTGTCCAGGACCCAGAAAAGAGAGGAGTTCCAATCAGCACAACAGCCCGTACCCTTGTAATCACTAAAAGGCACCTTTCACAGAGGTTCCCTAGTGGACAGGTGAGACCCACTTGGGAGGCCTCCTCATGCTCCATAGGCAACTTCCTGTCTCTGTGCTCTCCTCAACCCCACCATCATTCTGATACACACCTCCACCCTATCCCGGCCCCAGGAGAGCACAACCCTGTCAGGAGTCCCTGTCATCCTATCCACTTCCTGCCTTTGCTGGCTTTATTGAGATATAACTGAGAAATAAAAATTGTAAATATATTAAAGTAATAGAGTACCATCCGTTTTTATTAATGATGTGTGTGTTATATCTTGGATTATTTTCTTTCTTTTTTATTTCTCTTTTTTTTTCTTTCTTTCTTTCTTTTTTTTTTTTTTTTTTTTTTTTTTTTTTTTTTTTTTTTTTTTTTTTTTTTTTTTTTTTTTTTAGGAGGAAAGAAGCTTACAAAGACTGCACTTGAACTAAAACTGGCAGAGGAGGCTATTCACAATCCAGAACTCATCAAACTGGGCATGCAAACATTTCCTTTCAAGGAGACGACCTGCATGCTCTATTTCACTTATGAACTGTGGTTCTTCTTGAATTCTCCGCTCTATGCTGGCTTCTTCCCTGTTCCTAGTCCCTGGCCACCTTCTACTGTGCCAGTCTCTGACCGGATGCTCCCAGTCCAAGGTCATGAATTCATTTGTCTCCATGTGTTTTATCAACTAAGGAGGGGAAACACTGTAATTGTTTGTACACACACACACACACACACACACACACACACACACACACACAGCAGTGCTCTGCACCTGGTAGGTTCTTGGTGTTTAACGGATGCCTCTTGAATTAGCATCTTGTAAACAAAACAGACACCCCTCTAATCATTTCTTACATTAATGTTGTTTTTCCAAAATAAACAAACAGTATGGAGGCAGGACTGAAACATACACTTTCTATTTCAAGACAAAGTAAGATCAAAATGAAAAATAACAACTTGGCCAACTCCCTCAGGATTTTGGGGGGAAATCATACTCAGCTATTTGCAAAGAAAAGTATGGGGACTGATATTGAGGTCAAATAAATTGTTTGAATTCATAAAATAAAAGAAAATAATGAAGACACTATATCGAAGAATTACAATAATATTTCATAACTGACAGTGTCTAGGTATCACAGTACTCTCTAGTGGTTGGATTTGGATCAAGATACTTGCAGAATAAATGTAGGATTTTTTAGAAAGGCAGAGGGCAAGGTATGTAACAAAGTATTGTTATTTAATGAATATTTTGTGAAAAATGCTATATAGTTTTAAATTCAAGAACTTCTTAGGTAACTAACTACTACTGTATGTGCAAATCAATGGATGCTGAAATGCTTAATGCTCCTCCAGGATTTTTTGACCCAATATTCTGTTATCTGAAAAGGTGACATTGGTCTGATGTCGAGGCATCGGAGTATATATATAATCCTGATGTTCATATTTTCATTTCCTGTGTAACCATTTCTAATTGAGTAGAAAATTTCCTAAAGTTACTCTTAGCATTATAGAGTTGTAAGAATTGAGTGGATATCTATATGTGTCTCATGCTTCCATTTATTTTTATTGGCAAGATATAATATTTCACACAGGTTTTGTTCCTTTTGCTCAAAAGCATCTTTAAGACATAAGACAGGAAATAAGTGATTTCTAAATGATCATAAAGATTTTGCAAAGAAATATTGAATTTCTGAGTACAGTAGAAAACACATTAGAACTCATTTCAGAAACATGACCACAAATTAATTACTATATCTAATATGATATTTGATTTGATATTTGATAATGATAAGAAAAATAAAGAGATATATAGAGCCATATATTATGTTCACATCAGAGAGTAAATAACTCAAATTTTATCTTACTGTTGTAGAGTGAAATTTCACTACAATCACCACCCAGATATTTCTGGCATGGTTATAGGTATATGAGGCATATTTAATTCAGTGTAACTTGGCAAATAATAGTCACTATGTTAAATAAATTTTAGTCACAAGAAAACAAAGATTTTTGAAGAAAAATTCCTGTCAGACATTAAATCACTCTACATAATGGGCATGGATGATCATAATAATAAATGATAAGAAACTTTGTACTATATATTACATCATTTATTCTTAAGAAAATTCCTGTACTCCATTATAATCCCTACATACAAATGAGGAAAATGAGGCTCCAAAAGAGAACATCTCTTGCCTACAGTCATTCAGTGACTCAATGGCTTACACACACTGAAACCTAGATGTTTTGCTTGACTGTGTGTACTTTTCTTCCACACGAAGGTTTCTCAATAAAAGATGAGAGAACTCCCTTGGGAGTAGCCCCTGATGTGATAGCATCTTTCTATTATCTCTGTGAACATGCAGAGGTTAAATGAGACCAGACAATCAAGTGTACTGGGAAGATTTTACATTATCTACCTCACATTCGGGCAAATTATCCAGTTTGGAAGACAGGAAAGTAAAGCTGGCCAGAGCAAAGGAGGCCTTGAAATTCAGCTTTTGCATGCTACCTGAGCAAAATACCCTATAAAAAAGAGCTCATGCTTAATCCATCAGTCAGCTCTGATTAAAGCTCAGATTAAAGATGAAGAGGCTTAAATAGGCAAAATCTGTGAATACAATTTTTACGGTTCCATAGCTGGGCATAGAATTTTGTACCATTCCCAGGAAGGTCAAGTGAGATTATGGCCACAAGAAAATGGGATTTATTTTCAGTGAAGACAAGCCCTGTCTTTCTGAGGACTGCCAGCACTGGGAGGCAAAGTATGAATGTTTTAGTGGAACATACATACAGTACATGGTTTTAGAAAATGCCTTACTAATCCCAATATAAATAAAAAAAGGCATCATATATTCAAAACTAGACCAATCTGCTAAAATAAAGGAACAAGCTGGCATAAAATAAATTGATTAGTTGGGGATGGAAAAAATGTTTCCTGAATTAAACACTGTAAACAGAAGATGAAATGTTGCATAAAATGGAATTGGTGGGATAAAAGAAAAAAATTGAATTCCACTGTACAATAAAGAGTGAAAAACTGGGGCGCCTGGGTGGCTCAGTTGGTTAAGCGACTGCCTTTGGCTCAGGTCAAGATCCGGGAGTCCCGGCATCGAGCCCTGCGTCAAGCTCCCTGCTCGGCAGGAAGCCTGCTTCTCCCTCTCCCACTCCCCCTGCTTGTGTTCCCTTTCTAGTTGTGTTTCTCTCTGTCAAATGAATAAATAAAATCTTTAAAAAAAGTGAAAAATTAAAACATTGATGTCATTAAAAAACTAAGACAAATGGCTTACAAAGCTATTCAAGACCTGAAAAAAATCCTACACTTTCAGCTAGTAAGGGCTCTAAAGCACCAGGCAATTGTATTGAAAACAGAATTCTTAAACATACATTGAAGACATTTAAAAAAAATAACGGAAAAGAAATTCTTCTAACTATACAGGTAGATAAAATATATTATCTTTAAGTGAAGCAAAATGGAGTAGCTCTATGAGCAAACTTCTATACCCAGCTGTACTGTCTTCCACTGTGTACATTCAGGATCACATTAACAACACCATACACATACCTACCCCTGAAAAATCACCATCATATTCCAGCCTATCAAAAGATGAAAGAAAACTCAATAGCATATGGCATGACTTACAATAAACTCAGTTAAATATAAACCAGGTCCATATATGTGTTCATGTCTTACTGATTTCTCATAAAATAATAAAGTGGTGACAATCGATTCTGTTGTCATCACCACCATCATGTTGGAAAGTTCCAGACTGTTGCTATCAAAAAAGGCATGGGCAGGAGGAGAACAACAAATTTAAGAGCATACTAAATTACCTAACACCTAAAAAACCCACAGAAACTTATGAAAACTGTTGACATTTACAACTAGAAAAATATGTTTGAATGCCTCCATATAAAATTTGGGAGTAATCATTAGTAAATACTGAATGCATGCCTTTCAAGTTTCTATAAAAAAGGTGGTTATGAAAACAAGCCATATATAGAAAAAGAAAAAAAAAGGAAGGAAATGAAAACAGAATATAACACACATTTAGCAGAACTTGCACAAACCACACTTCTTATGTTTTCCAAATGAGGCAGCTACAAAACCAAACTCTCATTGCTAAAGGTATTGCAGAAAAAGCAAATTTTCAAATATGTCATCAAAATAATATGTAATAAACCTCAATAAAATGTACATCTATCAACATAGACTACTGCTGTTTAATAAGGTCTTTTACTAAGTAATTATAATGACACAATTTTATCAGTAAAGGTTAAGTATCTTTATCTGAGCAGAATCCGATGAAATTAGTCCTGATGTAATAAGTACTATTTGTCACTATTAGAACAAGATCTGTTGACAGGACTTGGGTGTCTCCGTGGCAACCCCGATGTTCCATTTCTTTTTTCTGTAACCTTAGACACTAACAAGGCATACAAGTCCAGAGGGCATAGAAGGTATTGCCTGGGTGATTTATTTACTGTTTTCTGACTTTGCCAGGCAGCAGCATATACAAGAATCTGGAGGCATTTTACATCAAATGGGCATCTGCTGCTGTCCACACTGACTCTGCTGATGAATATTTTGAACAGAATATTGTAAACTGGTTTTCATTAACAAGAAAATCACTAATTCTTAATTGATTTATCATCCATAAGGCATAAAAGAGAGTCAGAGAAGAGAGAGAGAGAGAGAGAGGAAACACATATGTAAACAGAATGTAGATTTCTCCATTTCAGAAACTTAGAAGAATAAATATCCTGAAGCAATGGTACATATTCCACTAGAATTAAGCAATTTTAATGAAGTGCTAGCTACAGCCCATGCCCCAGATAACATTTTTGGAGTAGAGCATCCCAAGGGGGTGTATTTACAGCTATCCTTGAAATGACATGAATTTGCTCTAAGACCAGGGCTAATTCAAAGGCACCAGGGCTCTGAATTGCAGAAGAGCCATCCCCTCTGGCTTCCCAATCAGCTGCATCTCAGTCTCCAGCCAGAATCATACTGGAAAACATGCACACAATTTGACAGCATCCATTTGGACCACATTCTATAGTAAAATAAAATTAATAATGACATTTTATAAATGTTCCTGCTGTCAATTTTATAGGGAAAACATCTAAGAATGGAAGGTTCTGGGGGTAGGTGGGGTGGGATGTTGGGATAAAAATAGAGAGGAATGTTGTCAACAAAATTTCATATTATTTCATTTCTTCTCTATTGTTCTTTATTTTTTAAGGAATTGCCAATACCATTTTCCCGCTTTAATAAACTAACATGAAAAATAATTTATTTTTAAAACCATGAAGCTAAAAATGTGATTCAGCTATTTAAAAATTTTGTAGACATAGATAATGAGACCTGGAGCCTTGTTCATGGGCAGATATCTCAGCAACATGTCTTTCAAAATATATTTCTTTTATTTTTCCATTTAGAATTTTTTCATAGGTTGAATTGTGCTCCTCTCCCCTCAAAAGTATGTTAAGGTGCTAACCCCTTAGAATGTGACTTCACTAGGAGACAAAAATCTTTACTGAGGTTATCAGGCAGAGGGCATTGGGGGGTGGCTCTAATCTGAAGGTCTGATGTTTTTATAGAAAGGGGAAATTTGCACCCAGAGACAGGCACACAGATGGAAACAATGGAAAGATAAAAGGAGGAGGAGGCTGCCACGTGACCAGAGGGCCCAATCTTCAAGCCAAGGATTGCTGAGGGCTCTGGCAACACCAGGCACTGGGAGAGGCAAGAGGCAGGAAGGACCCCCCCTCCACTCCCCCACCCTCTGAGATCCATGAGGACTGTGACCTTGAAGACCCCTGGATTTCACACTGCTGGACCCCAGACTGTAAGAGAATACATTTCCGCCACTTAAAACCATGCAGTTTCTGGCGACTTGTTTTGGAAACCACAGGACAGCAAGACCATTTTCCATGAATTCAAGGAAAATACCCATTTGCCGAATATAATGCCAGTTAAGTCTTCAACAGTGATGCCATCCTAGCATGGAGTGAGGGACAGTGGGCCCCTTACATGAAGGTTAGGGCAATAATGTTAATGCGGTAACTGAGATTAAAGTTCTCTTTCCCAGCGTTTCTTGTTCAAACAAAAAACATAAAATTGGAGGACAGCATCTTTTTCTGCTTTACTAAATTCTAAGTCATATATTTCCTTCAAACTCTGTAGTTCCTAATCAACCTAATCAACATATATGCCCACGTACACATACACACACACAAACATGCATACATAAGAGCAATATACGTCTACATAGTATGTTTATAGGTTATATGTATGTTGTTAAGCATGTGTGTTATACATCAACTGTATTATGTATGTGTGCATGTGCATAGATTCACATATACGCATATATACATAGTTTCCAGCAACAGAAAGGAGAAGATGCTGCATTTATCAATTTGAAATCTTCAGAAAGACCACCTGCTGGTCACAAACAGCTCCTCTGCAACTTATGGTTGATTTTACACGTGTGGGCAATTGTGGGCCTCCGTGCAGGACTGGGGCAAGGCCAGATTTTCGCTGCTGGCAGAGGGCAGCCCAAGAGTACATCTCCCAAAGCTGGTGCGGAGACTGGGGCTCGTGGCTGGGCATTGGCCCCCGAGAGCCAGGGCCACACTCCCGGGTTCTGCACGCCACACAGACACATTTTCCTACAACAGCCGTATATGTTCCCACCTCATAAGACCAATGGGAAGTTTTCTAGGAAATCTCTGACCCCTCCTTTGTTCTATTCACCCTTGCAGTGCCCCCTGTGTATGTGGCCAGGTGAGTCCTGTGTGGACTTCCTCAGGTGGAAACTCCATACGGTAAAAACGCAGGAGAATATTCTACTTGTTACTACATGCCAAAATATTTAGGGCCTTAGCATCTTCTTTTTTTCAAGATTTTTATCTATTTATTTGATGGAGAGAGAGAGCACATGCAAGGCGAGTGGCAGAGGGAGAGCGAGAAGCGGGCTCCCCACTGAGCAGGAATCCCAGGATCCTGGGATGATGACCTGAGCTGAAAGCAGACACTTAACCAACTGAGCCACCCAGCCATCCCCTGGCATCTTCTAATATATTGTAAATATTTAAAGAATAATGATTTAAATAGCATCATTGACATTAAGGACCATGTTTCATAATCTAGTTTCTAAATGTGGATACTGTTAAGGAAAATTGTAGAGGGTACAATGACATGAGACAGCAAGAAAGAACCAGAGAAATGAACTCGAAGGGCTGGCCTCCCATTAGCTTGGCTAACATGAAGCAGACCTCCCAAATCCCTGAAAACCTAAGGCAGTATCAAGATGGGTACCCTGATCCTCAAAGTGGGAGGTCAAGACCTCAGGCACAAGAGATTCGCCAAATGCAATGGCTCCTTGCAGTGAGCACCGGGACCTCCCAAACTTCACTGTGGGGACTGAGACCCCAGCCCCCTGGTAGTGCTCTGCTCCACATCTCTGCACTGCAGGAGACGCAGGAAAGAAGGGAAGGGATGATCGATCACCCCGTACCTGCTCCATCACTGAAAGAATGTCACAGATGCTTGTCCCAATGCATCAGACCAAAGGCCTGTCAGGCTAGCCTCGGTGTTTGTCTGCTGTATGCTGCCCCAAGTGCTGTTATTTTCTGTGAGATTTGATTGGTGATATGATTAAGTCAACCAAGCGATCGCTTGCCCATTCTTGCACAGGAGTTCTCCAAATAATATGGACGAATCTGCTCAGTCTTGGTGCTGCGAAGTTCTAGCCTTCTACCGAAGATCCCTCGAACCTCATGGTCTCAGAGGGAAGCACCGCCCTCGTCTTGCTTACTTGCCTTCACAGCTCTGGTTTGATCTGGTGCATTACGAAGGCACACTTTCCTCCTAAATTCCTGAAATTCCCTTAGGATTTCACTCTCTAGAGGTGGGCTTGGCATGTTCATCCCATCTTATACCGAAATATATATCTGCCTACAGATTTACTAATTCTCTGTTTGCCTTATAAAGGTGCCTTCAGCTGGGCCAACAAGGAGCACAAATGCACAAATATTACTTTTTGATCAATTATTACAGTGTGGGTGGGTCTTTAATAGAGAGTCTAATTCAACTCAGGACTGAATAGGAAGACCAAGCTATCTCCAAACCCGATGTGCAAACATAAATTCCCCCTAGAGCAAATATCCTTATTTTAGTTTTGGGAATATGACACTTCCCTTTTCATGCAATGGCCACACACACACACGCACACACAACCCGTCCACAAACACATGCACACATATAGAGACACAACATGTATCATGTGAATCCCTTCATCATTAGAACGATAAAATATAAACCAGAAATTACCACAGTGTGTTCAAAAACTTATTCTTACACTCTTTCACAAATAGTGTTGGATCCCCTTGCAACATGGTAACTTTTTACCGTCAACACACATTTATTGAGCATGTACTATATACCAGGTTCCAGGCTTACTAGATAAACCAGTTAACAAGACAAAATCATCGCTCCCATGGAGCTTACAGTTTTACCCAAACTTTAGATGCTATTATATAGCATTAGAGGAAAACTATTTATTTCCTTGCAAACAAAACTGCAGCTTTGCCAATTTTTGCAAAGTATCACATAAAGTATACAATTTATAGACTTTAGAAAAATGGTATTGTACCTAGTTTAAAAATGCAAACCGTGGATGCAGGCAGTCTGGGCTCCCATTTCAAGGCTGGCGTCTGCAATCTGGAGAGTTACTAACCTCCCTGCCTGGGTCCCTGGGCCCTCATGATGTTGACTGGAGGATCCGTGAGTTAATACAAGAACCACATCTGTCCCTGGCCAGCACAGAGTAAGGGCTCAGCTGGCTACTATGAAGATCCATAGGGTATGTTAACTATTTTAGCTATTTGATAAACACATTCTGGGCCTTTCAATTCTAGGCACTGTTCTAAATGCTGAAATACAAAAGGCAATGAGGCATGAGCTCTGACCCTAATAGAATTTCACCCTATAATAATGAAATGCACTAAAACCTGGTTAAAAAAAAAATGATGAACTAAGGTCATTAAGTACTTATGCAAAACATAAATGAAAAAAATGAATGCTCCCGTCATGCCAAGAGCTTAAAAAATGCCTTCTCATGCTTGGGGTGGGTGGCTACTGCACTCTCACCTTCACCATAATTCAACAACTCCATACCCAGGAATGTGATAGGGAACCCCATCCTCACTCACAGCCTAGCTCGGAGCTTCTAGGCAGCCCGAGGGTTTCCAGCACTCCAGCCTATCTTCATCCTGGGGCTGTTAGTGCCCTCCTGGCCTCTGTGGACCTCAGTTTCAGGATCTACATAGGGTCAGAACAGCTCCCCACTCAAGGGGCTTCTGCAGGGTTAGATGAGATGAACAGCATGATGTGCTCGAGAATGGTTCCGTTCTTACTACTCATTGGAGAGTTGTACGTCTACCAGGCTTGACAGGCTGGGGTGGTGGTAAGGACAGGCAGGCCTGAGATGGTAGGGGAAGAACGACAACAGGAAGGCCTCCCAAGGCAGAACTACCGGCTCAAAAATCAAAACAACCCAATTATCTCTATGTCAGACAGAGCCTGTGCAGAGGGGAATAGAACAGAAGTAGCTATCTTGCCATGACTTCATTGCCATTTATTTTAAAAGGATGATATTGCGGGGAGCCTGAGAGACTCAGCCAATTAAGTGTTTGCCTTTGCTTCAGGTCATGATCCCAGAATCCTGGGATGGAGCCCTGCAGCAGGCTCCTTGCTCAGTGGGGAGCCTGTTTCTCCCTCTGCCTGCCACTCCCCATGCTATGTTCTCTCTCTCTTTCTCTGTAACAAATAAATAAGTAAAATCTTTTAAAAAGGTAAATAAAAGAATGACATTGAGATGCCTGGGTGGCTTAGTCAGTTGAACATCCACCTTTGGCTCAGGTCATGATCCCAGCATCCTGGGGTCAAGCCCAGCATCAGGCTCTCTGCTCAGCAGGGAGTTTGGTCTTCCTCTGTTTCTGCCCTCCTCTCCCCCTGCCCTCTTCCTCTCTCTCTCTGACAAATGAATAAATAAAATATTTTAAAAATAAGAAGCTTATATCATGCAATAACTTTCAGAAAAACTCCTATCTCTACTAACTGAAACTGGATGCAATAGGGTATATTAGTTTCCTCTTGATGCTATAACAAATCACCATGTAGCGGCCTCAACCAATGCCAATTCTTTCTCTCCTGTAGTTGTAAGGAACAGAAGTCTAAAGTCAAGGTGTTGGCAGGGTTGGTTCCTCCCAAAGAATTCAGGGAAAAAGCTGCTCCTGGCCTCTTCCCTCTTTGGAGGCCATGGAATTCCTTGGCTCTTTGGCCATCATCCATCTCTCTTTCTGTCATGCACCCACTCTTTTTCTCACTGATTCTCCTGCCCAACCCCCATAATCCAGAATCATCTCCTCATATCTCAAGATCTCTAACTTACAAAGTAACATTTCACAGGTTCTTGGAATTTAGGATGCGGACCTATTTGGGAAGCCATTACTCAGTCTACCAGGGAGGGCACAGATAAATATCTTACCTTGAAGCAGAATGCCCTTTTTCATCATGAGGTCAGAAAACAAGCCCTGAGCAGGTACAGTAAAGGAAAATAATAGCAAATAAACTTCACTGGTTACACATCAACTTAATGAACCTCAGAGCAGCCCCGTGGTCTAGATGTGGTCATCTCTGTCATTCAGATAAAGAAACTGAGGCCCAGAGGGTTAAGTCACTGGCCCCGGTTCCAAGTCTGCTGGGCTGGGCTTCGCACCAAGGCCATGTGAGTGTGAAACATACTGTTATAACCTGGGCCACACACTGCCCCTCTTGTTTATTCTTTGTTATGGTTGTGAAAAGCACAATTTCTCCCATAACCACTACACATCTTCCACTTGTCTCAAGTCACAAGCATCTTACAGGTTCAACAAAAATCACATTTCTCCTTTGTTAATGCATCCCTCAAAAACAAGATGAATGTCCACGGCATCCAAGGCAGTGACTGCCCAAGGTGCCACCTGGGACTGACAGAGACAGCCTGGCCCCTGAGGGTCCCATGATGCTCCTCCGGGGCTGCCCACATCTCCAATCCCCACACGCAATTTTAGTTTTTTCAGAAAAACTAGTTTTCTAAAATCTATCAACAAAGGAAAATACAAACTGGTTTGTTCATACTTCTGGCTGGTAAAAGAACCAGGATTCATCGTTCTTACTGTCCCCCAGTCTAGGCCAATGGTCAGTAAAGACTGCAGAATATCACCTGCGTCAAAGCCACCAGATTTCACCCCAGAAGGCCCAGCAACATCAGGAGGTGTGTGGACTGTCTTTCTCTAGTCCGTGACTGGGCCATTCAGTCTAGCCTTTCCTCGGACTCCTGTCCCAGATACTACATCACTCCACCCAATTCCACAACTTTCCTTACCAGGCCCTTCACCACTGTTTTCCTTCTTAAGAGTCTTTGCTCGCACATGATTTACTTATTTTTTAAAAAATCTTATTTATTTATTTGTCAGAGAGAGAGATCACAGGTAGGCAGAGAGGCAGGCAGGGAGAGAGGAAGAAGCAGGATCCCTGCCGAGCAGAGAGCCCAATGTGGGACTAGATCCCAGGACCCTGAGATCATGACCTGAGCCGAAGGCAGAGGCTTTAACCCATTGAGCCACCCAGGCGCCCTAATTTACTTGTTCTTGAACACCTGCCACACGACATCCACCAGGAGATAATATGTTTATAGTCACACTGATGGAGCGTCCAAGAAGAACTTTCCGTCCTTTCAGTATGTGTGAACAAAGGGCTTGAAGGCAGGGGAGAGAAGGTCAACAAGTCTAACATTGGGTTACAAAAGGTGGGAAACCATCAGCGAATACAAAACAGTTGATCAACTTCCCAGTATCTTGGAGTGAACCAAAATACCTTGCTCAAAAACAGATTATTGGAAGTTAGAGTCTTGAAATCAAGTGGTCAAACTCAAAAATCCTTCTGGAGGCTGGTGCTCACTTTGAGATGGTTGCTCAGCTGGGGGCTAGGGACACAGGCTCTTCAGTAATTGTTCCTCATAATGGCGCATTATGCAAGGAAAACAGTGTGAGCGATTTTGCTAATCAGGCCATCAAGTAGAAATAATTAAACAAACTAACACGGCAGCACCCCAATTATAATTACAAAAAGCAATTCCACTATGCCCTGTGCATGGAGAAGTGAAAGGATTTTTGGATTTGTGTAATTAGTTGCTATTCTCAATAAACTTATATTGATCATCAGCAATACACCAGATATCACAAGGAACACCTGATTAGATACCTCATCAAAAATCTTCCAGTGAGCATAACCATTACAAAAACTATCTGCAAGACCCATTCCAGCTATCAATCATTGGGTTATTTTCTCCTAATGTTGAAAAGAAGCCACAATTAGATTCATTTGTAGATTGGGGCTAGTAGGGCATAAAAAAAAGAGTCTGACCTTGATTACCTGTCTTTAAAGACTCACATTTCCCCCCATAATGCTCCAGAAAGCCTTCCAATAATGGGAGGGATAAGCAATCATAGAATGTCAAGGGCACAGACAAAAATTTCCATTAGGCAGGAGACGGGGCAAGATGACTACAGAATCCGTATTTTCCAGTTCTTAGATTTAGTGGCTGAGGAGGAGACCACGTAGCATACTGGTGGCCTGACTTTATGCTCTGAGCTCCAAGCCTGGCTGACAGAAGGCCCATGAGCCCACCGTTCCTTGTCCGTAATTGCTGTGGTCAGAGTATAAGCTCATTGCTAATTTGTAAAGTCCTCTCAGGCTTTCAAGATCTATCCTTTTTTGTTTGATTTAGTTGGGAACATGCATTTGCTCTTTTTAGTTAAGCCTGTGACCCATTGTGAGTTAATTTTTGTATAAAATAGGAGGTTTAGGTCAAGGTCAAATTTTTTCCCCTACAGATGTCTAATTGCTCTAGGAATATTTGTTGAAAAAAAGACAATCGGGGCACCTGAGTGGCTCAGATGATTAAGCGTCTCCTTTTGCTCAGGTCACTCCCAGGGTCCTGGGTGAAGCCCCAAGTCAGGCTCCCTGTTCAGTGGGGAGCCTCCTTCTCCCTCTGCCTCTGCCTCCTGCTCCCCTTGCTTGTGCTCTCTCTCTCTCTAATAAATAAATAAATCTTTAAAAAAAATAAATGAAAAAAAAATAAAGTTAAAAAAAAAAGAAAAGAAAAAAGACAATCTTCCTTCCATGGATCTGCTTTTGCACCATTGTCAGAAATCAGTGTAAGCCAATTTAAAGTGTTTCTCTGTCATTTATAGGCAATGTGTTTCTTCGTCTAAAAAGTATTATAGGGGCACCTGAGTGGCTCAGTCAGTTAAATGTCTGCCTTCAGCTCCGGACATGATCCCAGAATCCTGGGATCGAGCCCCGCATCGGGCTCCCTGCTCAGTGGAGAATCTGCTTCTCTGTCTCCCACTCCCTCTGCTTCTCTCTGCCCCCCACCCCCCATCCCTGCTCATGCTCACGCTCTCTCACTCTCTCTCAAGTTAATAAAATCTCTTTTAAAAATGAGTATTATAACTCAGCATTTATGTAAAGATGAATTTGGGGAACAACCCCCTTGAAGCGCTTAGCTTATACAGATTATACTTAAATCATATTTTTCTGGTTTAAGTAACCAGTTATAGCCCATTAGGGAAGAACTTAGAACTCTGGTTATCAAAGCAAGGTTAAGCTGAATTCTCTCCAGCTAGGCATTCAGCATCCTGGTTGGCATGCTGGCCTTTATTGGTGTGCACACATATGTTTTAGATTTGGAAAGCCGATGTATATGTTTAACAAGCAAGATAGAGTCCTGAGCCTACATTGAGTTTGTCTCCCATAGACGCAGGTGACAGGAAGCAGCACACACCAGGGGACCGGACAGAGGCGGTGCCCCCAAACAGAGGCAGGCACGAGGGTCTCGGCAGAGATTGGCAGAATGCCAGCTCTTTTAGATGGCAAGAAGAACTGCATAACATGCAAGATTCTGTGGAAAATAAAAATGAATATCCTCTTGTTTAAAATTGCTAAGGATGTCAAGATGACAATAGAACATGAAGCCAAACGCTGGGTCCATTTAGGCACCTGCTCTGCGTGACTGCACAGGTCACATGCCCTGTGGAGTAGGCCCTGAGCGAGTCCTTGTTCAAATAAGCGTCAGAATTCAGATTTTGTCACCTCAGTACCTTCCAGAGCTTTTAATAAGCTATTGTCAATTTTGATTTCCAGGAAGGAATGTAATGTTTTTCAGACAGATTTATGGGGGGGGGGTATGTGTGTGTGTGTGAGTATGTGTGAGTGTGTAGATGTGTGGATGTG